>JAVDBV010079983.1:0-18672 GCA_032619315.1 Piper longum | reverse complement strand
CCGAACTCGAAACTGACTCGAGTCCTGAAATTGACTCTATTGGAGGGAATCGAGGTAAGAAGGCTAAAAGGGCCTCGAACACTGGACTTAATCAAATTGGGCCCACAGGGGCATAAATCGAGTGATCTAAAATTCCTATGATGCATGCAAATAATGTACCCATAAAATCCCAAACAGATACTAAACGCCGTAACGGCCTAAATCTATGCCTAAAATCCTGTCTAACACATACAAACAAATCCGTATACCTGAGCATACATTGATAACTCGTGATCTTATAATTTGCATGTCGGGCATACTCAGCCTCCATAACATGTTCATACGGCCATTTAGGCCCATACTCATAATCTGAAACAAGTTTGGCTCGATCTCGCTCGAACCAACTCGATACTAACCCGAATAGGCAAAACTTAAATCGGGTAAAACCCTAACCCGAAAATGGGGTTTTACACATATGTTCATAGATGCAAAGAGAAGCTAAGGGTAAAATATCTTGGCGAACAAATCCCTATATAGCGAGTTTTGGTCGTAGGTGCCGGTAGAGCAAGTTTGGCTGCCACTCCTAAGGACTAACAAAAGTGTCCTCTGCTATATAAGGAGGGGAATGGACATTCAATGGGGTGATGCTGATTGGTACCCCCCCTCCTACTCACTCAATGGGTTCCTAGCATGATGGGGACCATGAGTGGGGGTCTTGGCGGACTTCGTTGGTTGGAGGACCTTTGCAGTTCCTCGTGCTTGCTTGGGGTCAAGAACAAGCGGTATTGGCAGGCAACACCGGTCAAGACTGCAGTAGGTGGAGGTTACACCCGCTAAACCAGGAAGGTGGACTGCTATGCTTGAGGCGTTAGCTAAGCATAGGAGTGTTTCCTACCGGAGCGTTGGTTGGGTGAAAACCAGGTTGCACCCTCTAAACTAGGAAGGTGGACCGCTATGCTTGAGCTGTTAGCTAAGCATAGGCGTGTTTGCTACTGGAACGTCAGTTGGGTGAGAACTATGCCACGCTCTAGCAAGTTCACGGACGCTTGCTAGCCAATCGAGATAAGTGGAGTTTGCCCATGTTGGATCGAGACGGATGCTGGGACACTAAGCGATGCTTGTTGGTTCTTCGTGTTGCAGAGGCACACAAGATTCATGACGGTAATGGGAGGGGACATTACTGGGCCGGTAGTTGGTGGTGCACTACTGCGCCATGCTCATGCCTTGCGAGGCAAGTTCTGTGGGACCTTTGAGCAATGGTGCTTGGCTGTGGTAGCCTCGCACTCGGGCTGTGCATTGTGGATACTGGGAGCGGTTAGATGCATGGCAAATGGACTAGATACGTGAAGCAATGGGTTGGAGGCATGTTATTCCGCTGCGCTATCGTCAGGCTAATGCTTGCTGATCGTGATCGAAGTCAAGGAGCGGCATAATGTGCCACTCCAATGGGAAGGCTGGCCCAATTAAGGAGTGAATTGGGCACTGCATGTCGGGTTTCAACCGGGAAAGGTCCGCCAATGTGACACTAGGGAACCACATAAAAACTTATTTCTCTTATTGATTTTTCTATGTTTGATTTCTGCATGACTTAATTTGCATGGCAAAGGAGCATTGTTTCCGAGAACCCTTTAGACCCAACATAACACCTCAGGTGTGCACGAATCCAAGTTGAAACATATTGGCAACTCCACTAGGACCATAAAAAATTAGCAGTGTCGTGTGAGGAAGACATGCAAGGAAGACACCATGGCACCCGAGACAAGAAATGCATTGCGTTGAAGAGATCTTAGTGAAGGAGTACCATCCTCTAACCCTACAAAAATGAGCCAAGAGACTATCAACCCCAACCACAACTACAGAAGCACAAGCTATGTAAGAGACCCTCCGTGCGAGAATTAGACAACATGAAGCTACACTGGCCAATGCACTTGCCTCCACCGCAATTGGGAGTTCATCAAGACCAGAAGATGTCATCCTACCAAATGTGCAGAGTCTTGATGAAGCGGACCAGCATCCACTGGAGGTCAAACAAGTGTTTTTGGATATCATGCCAACAACAAGTCAAGCTACAATGTCGTTGAAGATGCTTTCGGCAATTGTACAAGCAAGCTCAAAATTGACCAACACCCCTTTGGTGCATAACATGTCTTCTCATATTGCAGGAGCAATACATGAAGCACCTCTTGGTGCATCGCCATATGTACCGACTTGGACACCAAGCTACCCTCGTTGCAGTCGAGTAAAATTGAGCATAGCCCAGTTCCACATCCAAGTTGGCCTCTACAACCTCCTTACTATACACCTCCATATCCCTCCAGTCGTAGAGCCCAACATACCCTCAACCACAAGTCTTCATGGCATGTCCTCCACCAATACCACAATGATGCCAGTCTCATCGATGCCACAAGTGATGCCAATGTCTCATGTGCCAGTTTCCACCATGGTCCTTCCAACATCAAGTCATCCCTATACCTCAACCACAACCAGGTCTACCAGCTATTCAAGTTAGACCTGTTAAAAATAAACTGAAGACATAAACTTGGATCGTATTCATATCAAATCATCATTAGAAATAAACTAGATAAATAAAATACCAGAAGCGTACCTAAAGCTATAAAGAAATTAAGGTCTTGACTACTTAGGTTATGGATCTTCCAAATTCAAGACTAGTTTTCTAAACCAGAGTTCTGGACAATGAGATATCAGAATGAAAACCAGATATGAATTCAGGGACCATAACCTTCTTATTTATATAGTCTAAGTTTCATAATTTCAATTCCATCCATCGCAAAAGAGAAATTATGAAAATGGTATCTACACAATGAATCCCACACTTTTCACATTGAATTTCACACTTTAATTTTTGTCTCATAACCCTTAACTTTAGTAGATCAATTTAATTTAGCCAACCATATAGATAATAATATATTATACAATTCCTGATTCGTGTATATATTTATCTCGTCCATTAATCAATGTCAATATAGGATCAAGGTGATTTTTGTCACATTGAGCGTAACAAAACCTTCCATTGTCACATACACCAACATAATCAAATGACATAGATCAAATATGGATGTGTAGCATGAAAATTACATGTGATTTGATCTAAACATGCTTATTTTCAACTGGTCCAACCTTATGAGATCACCAAAATACCAAAACAGAGTGAACCTTAAGCCAAAATACTGCAGTTCAATACAAACTCCCACTAAAGTAACATATCATCAAATGATACAATACCCAGATGAGCAACATGCTCATCAAAGACCTTGGGTGGTAAACTTTTAGTAAGCGGATCCGCAACCATTGAGTTTGTTCCAATATGTTCTATTGATACTTTACCACTCTGAACTCTTTCTTTCACAACAAGAAACTTTATCTCTATATGTTTTGATTTAGATGAGCTCCTGTTGTTATTTGAATGACACTGCAGACTGATTGTCACAAAATATCTTAAGTGGTCTTTCAATATTATCAACAGCACACAGCCCTGTGACAAAATTCCGCAACCATATTCCATGATTGGATGGCTCATAATAAGCTATGAATTCAGCTGTCATAGTGGAAGAAGCTATGAGTGTTTGCTTAGCACTTTTACAAGAAATAGCTCCTTCAGTAAGTAGGTAGACATAGCCAAAAGTGGATCGACAACTATCTTGACATCCAGCAAAATCGGAATCAGAATACCCAATGATATCAAGTTGATCTGATTTCCGATATATAAGCATGTAATGTTTTATTTTCTGAAGATACCTCATGACTCTTTTAGCTGCTATCCAGTGATCCAATCCTGGATTGCTTAGATATCTGCCCAACATTCCAACAATATACGCAATATCTGGACGCGCACATACTTATGCATACATAATACTTCCCATTGCTGAAGCATAGGAAATCTTTTGCATTTCTTTTTCTTCTATATCATTTTTGGGGCATTGATTGAGACTGAATTTGTCTCCTTTAGAAACAGGGGTATCTCCTAGTTTACAATTTTGCATGCCAAATCTTTTAAACACATTTTCTACATGTCTTTTGTGATAATCCAAGTATACATCAATCACGATTCCAATGTATTTGAATTCCTAATACAAAAGGCGCATTCCCAAGATCTTTCATTTCAAATTTCTTTGATAAAAATCTCTTGGTTTCGTGCAAAAAATCTATATTATTACTTGCAAGTAATATATCATCAATATATAAAACCAGGAAAATGTACTTACTCCCACTAAACTTATGGTATATACAATCGTCAATCGTATTCATCTCAAAACCAAACGAGAGAAATACTTGATGAATTTTGTGATACATTGATGAGAAGCTTGTTTAAGTCCATAGATGGATTTCTTTAATTTGGAAACCATCTTCTTTGAATTTCCTAATACAAAGTTTTCTGGTTGCATCATATAAATTGTTTCATTAATGTCACCATTTAGAAATGCAGTCTTTACATCCATTTGATGTAACTTAAGATCAAAATGTGCCACTAATGCCATAATTATTTTGAATGATTCTTTCAATGAAACTGGAGAGAAAGTCTCATTATAATCAATCTCTTCGTTTTGAGTAAAGCCCTTTGCAACAAGACGAGCCTTATATCTTTCTATATTACCCTTCGAATCCCTCTTGGTTTTAAATATCAATTTGCAACTAATAGATTTCGTACCTTCAGGCAATGAGACAAGATCCTAAATGTCATTAGTTTTCACGGACTTCATCTCTTCATTCATGGCATCAATCCACTTTTGAGAAGTAGAACTCATCATGACCTAATGAAAGCTGGTTGAATCATCATCAACCATTTCATTGTTATCCTCATGTTCTTGGAGAAAGATAATATAATCATCTGAAATTGCTTTTCTCCTTTCTCTTGTGGATCTTCTCAATGTTATTTGCTCCTGAGGTTGTTGAGTTTGTTCTTCATGTATAACTTGAGTAGGGAGATTCTCGACAAGTTTTCTTGAATTGCATCAGAAATATAATCATTATCCTGATTAATGTCAAGAATAGTTATGGGAAGAGAATCAGATTCTTCTTCAAAGACAAAGTCTCTAACCTTATTTCCCCTCCCAAACCCAACATCCTCAAAAAACTGGGCATTTCTCATTTCAAAAAATGACCTTATTGTGGGATCATAAAATTTATACCCTCTAGACCATTGAGAGTACCCAACAAAATATCCTCTTATAGTTCTTGAGTCCAGTTTCCTTTCATTTGGCCTATAAGGCATTGCTTCAGCTGGACAACTCCAAATGTGTAAATGCATAATAGCGAGATTTTTTCTTGTCCATAATTCATAAGGGGTCTTAACTGTTGCTTTTGTTGGTACTCTACTAAGAAGATATGATGTTGTCTTTAGTGCCTCACCCCAGAGTGAATCAGGTAAAGTAGTATAAGCAATCATACTTCTTACCATGTCTTTTAATGTTTAGTTTTGTCTCTCAGCAACACCATTCATACTAGGAGTACCTAGCATTGTGTATTGCGGGACAATTCCATACTCTTCTAGAAATTTGGCAAATGGTCATGGACGTTCTATACCTGATCCATCATATCTGCTATAGTATTCGCCACCACGATTAGATCTGATAGCCTTAAAAGTTTTGTCAAGTTGGTTCTCAACTTCAGCTTTATATTCCTTAAATACATCCAATGCTTGAGACTTCTCATTAATGGGATAAAGGTAACCATAACGAGAATAATCATCTATGAACGTAATAAAATATTATTGACCATTCCAAGAAGCCGTAGGGAAGGGCCCACAAATGTCCGTATGTATTAGTTCTAAGACATTTGAAGATCTATTGACACCTAGTCTCATTATATTTATTTATTTTCCCTTAATGCACCCAATATAGATTTGAAAATCTGCAAAATTAAGAGAATCAAGAATTCCATTTGACATAAGTCGTACAATTCTTTGTTTAGAAATGTGTCCTAAACGCTTATGTCATTGTAAAGCAGAATTCTCATTCGTTAATTTTCTTTTCGTACCACAAAGTTCCACATGAAAGGTTTCATTAAAAGATGCAATAAAATCAAGTAAATATAGATTATCATAAAATGACAAGGAACCTATACCCACAATATTTGAATTTAGAAAAAGACTAAACTTATTATTTCCAAATGAACAATAGTAACCAAATTTGTCCAATATAGAAATAGAAGCCATATTTCGTCTAAAAGACGGTACTACATATGTCTTTTTAAAATCCAAATAAAATCCTGTCTGAAATAATAATCTAAAAAACCCTATTGCTTCAACTATAACTGATTTTCCATCACCCATATAAATAAATCGTTCATCATCATTTGGCTTTTTCTAACTCAAGCAACCCTCCATTGACACACTTATGTGAGTAGTAGCATCTGAATCTAGCCACCAAGTGTGTATTGGTACTGAAACTAGATTAACTTCAGAATAAAAAAAATTAAGAAATGAATCTTTTCTTTACACACCAGGCATGAGACTTAGTGCATTTTTTTTTCGTATGTCCAGGTTTACCACAAAGGAAACAACAAGAATCCTGATTTTCTTTCTTTTGCTATTGCTTGTGAGACCCATTATCAACATCCTTAGCCCTCTTTCTTTTCTTATTTTAGTCCTTATAAGTACTAGCCAAGTGAGCATAACCTATTCTTACTTTAATATTTCATCTTCTTGCACACAATAAGAAATGAGCTCATTAAGAGTTTATTTATCCCTTTGACAGTTGTAACTGGCCTTGAATTGCCTAAACTGTGCAAGAAGAGAAATTAAAATTAAATGCACGAGCAAATCTTCAGATAGCTCTAACCTTAGTACTTTTAGTTATGAAGCAATATTAGACATCACTAAGATGTACTCCCTTATGCTTGTTCTGCCTTTAAACTTCATTGAAATCAAGTTCGCCAAAAACATACTTGTTTTAGCTTTATCATTTTTTATAAAACGCTTTTCAATTTCTTTTAGAAACTCACTGGTTGTAGTAACCTTTTTCAGACACATCACCCCTAAAGGTATCTGGAATTCCCCACTTGATGATATACGACTCATGCGATTTGACCGTTCCCACTTCTCAATGTCCCGTTTTTCCTCAATGGAACTTTTATTAGTAAGAGAAGCAAGTTTTTCAGTCCTTAATGCAAGGTCAAGATCCATGCAGCCGAGGATATTCATTATACTTTTTTTCCAATCCTTAAAATTATCTTTAAGCATTGGAATTAAATTTATATTGGCAGAAATTGAAGCAAATTGATTAATTGAAAAGACAAAATAACATGCCCATAATAAGATTAATAATTTAAAAAATATTTAATCCTATTGACAGATACCTAGAACAACATCAATATTTAGCCTTTTGATATAAATATCAATTTGTAAATGGTATTCTTAGTGCAATAATTAAACATAGATAATAAATCCTGTCAAATAATAAACCTTCCATTGGGCCGATTTATCATTCACATGGAAACCTGATAATTATCTCATATTTATTATTTTAATGTCATAATTAAATATGGATAATAAATCCTATCAGATAAAAAAACCTTCCTTTGGGCCTATTTATTATCCACATGAAAATATGATAATTATCTCATATTTATTACAATAATGAATTTTAATGTAGTAAAATATGAATAATAAATCTTGTAAAATAATAAACCTTCCTTTGGGCCGATTTATTATCCTCATGGAAACCTGATAATTGTCTTATATATATTACCACAAATGAATATATAATTCTATCAAACATTAACCTTCCTTTGGGCCGATTAATATCTATATGAATTAAATATTCATAACCGTTTTAATATTTAAAAATAAATTAATTTCCACAAAAGAGGCTACTTTGGTAGCATATTGTAGTTCTTAATAAATTTTAAAATATTTAATTATGACTTAACTAAAAAGTTATAAAAATATCTTTATGTGGGAGTTTCCAAAATTATATCTTTTTGTAACTTTATTTTCCTCACGTTATGTTACCAAAAGATGACCTTAATTTTGGAATTAAATCCCATGATAATTCATAAAATATAAATAAAACCTAATTCTCAATAATGTGATATGAAGGTGGCTCTCATGCCGCTTGTTAAAAATAAACCGAAGCCATAAACTTGGATTGTGTTCATATCAAATTATCAAGAGAAATAAACTAGATAAATAAAATAGCGGAAGCATACCCGAAGCCATAAAGAAATTAAAGTCTTGACTACTTAGGTTTTGGATCTTCCAAATTCAATATTAATTATCTAAACCAAAGTTCTAGATAATGGGATATCAAAACGAAAACCAGATATGAATTCAGGGACCATAACCTTCTTATTTATAGCCTAAGTTTCATAATTTCAATTCCACCCATCACAAAAGAGAAATTATGAAAATGATATCTACACATTGAATCCCACACTTTTCACATTGAATTTCACACTTTAATATATGTCTCATAACACTTAACTTTAGTAGATCAATTTAATTTGGTCAACCTTATATATAATAACATATGATAGAATTCTTGATTCGTGTATATATTTATGTCCAATTTCCAACAAGACAAGCAACGCCAATTTTACCTACCCAAGATACTTGATATGATGAATTGAAGGCTGCTATGGATGCACAAGCTGCACTAATGGTTACATTAATTGCAAACAAAGAGAAAGAGACAGTTGAAGAAGTCAAGTGACTCCACCCCATAGCCAATGAAGAATACTCTGAATCCTTGCTAATAAAGTACAAATGCCCAATTTTCCAAAGTTTGATGGTGAAGACAATCTAGTGGACCACATGACAATTTTTGAGATTGAGTGTGGCTCTATTTCAGCTAATGGGAAGCTAAAGCTCCAACAATTTCTAGCCTCACTTAGTGAGCCATGCACTATGATGGTTCAACTTCCCAGCTGGTTCAATTGAGACTTGGGAGGAGCTCATCTCGTAGTTCACCGCACACTTTCGGTCTTTGGAGATTTTTGTGAAGATAGAGCATTTAAAGCAATGTTGAAGAGACCAAGGTGCATCTTTCCCTACCTATGCGAAGAGATTTCGGTCATTTTCCTCACAAATGAAGGAAACTTGAGATATTCAAGAAATTATGAAGATTTGTGCTATGAATGTCACACCTGCCACATTGTTCTTAAATGGTGCACATTGCAACACTTTTGAACAACTATTCAAGAGCATGCATATGTATGAAGTGCTTGGAAGAGTTTCTGTATTAGTAAAGAATACCAAAGCTTCGTCAAATGTTGTCACTGACTTCGGAGGACAACGTCAAGAAATGCCTCAAGAGAAGCGGTAGAACTGCAATGAAGGAGAAAAGCACCTCGATAAAGACAAGAATGGAGGATAGAGAAGACTCTACCCTTGAGATTATTGATACAGAAAGGTGATTTGATGTTCTTGTGATGTAGGGGAAGATTGCTCCATGGACACCAAATAGTCCACCAAAGCCTAAAGATATGAAGAAAGACAACTTCTATCGATCCTATCAAATGGTTGGCCATCTAATAGTGAAGTGTCGCGATATCATGGAAAATATACAATACTTGTTAAACAAAGGAGATCAAGGATCATCAATAAACACCCTTCCTCTCTTAGTGTTTGTTGAGTTAGGCTATACCATGGAGAACCTCCTGCAAGATGACACAATCATTGATTCGGCTTCACCTATACAATGCAAGTCAATCGGGAAAGTGTCAACGTACATTTCAGTTGGTGAAGCTGAATTGTAACAATGCTCATCGAAGTCAACTTGGGAACAACATACCAAGAGCCTCGTCCAACCTTTTTGTGATTTTGCCTAGAAGACTTGGAAGGATGTCGTCTCGTTGACTTAGTCAAAAATTACAAAGATTGTTTTGCATGGTCCTATTACGAAAAGCCCGGTCTCTCCATGGAAGTTGCAGTTCGCTATCTAGCAGTTTAACCCCACATCCGTCCTCTTGCCCAAGCAAATAGGTAAGTCTAGTCCACCCATTTAAGAGAAAATTGTATTGGAAATCAAAAAGTTGAAAAAGGCGAAGTTCATATGATAGGTAGAGTACTGAGAATGGTTTGCCAACAATGTCCAAGTAAAAAAAAAAGAATGGACAATTAAGGATCTACATCGATTTTTGCGACCTCAACAAAGCTTGCTTGAAGGAAACACTTCCACTACCCATTTTAGATCTTCTTCTTGACAATGTGGTGGGATGTCAGATGTTTTCTTTTATGGATGGGTTAGTGGTTACAATCAAATCTGTATGGCCTGATGATGAAGAAAAATTGGTATTTTAAATGCCAATGGGAGCATATTGCTATACGGTTATGTCATTTGGTTCGAAGAATGATATAATTGTGAAGTCAATAACAAGGGAAAATCATTGCAACATCTTGCAAAGAGTTCTACACAAATGTAGAGTCAATAATCTGAAATTGAATCCACGGAAGTGTGCTTTTGGAGTCTTATCTAGGTAATTTTTAGGATTCTTGGTTCATGAAAGCGTAATTCAAGTTGACCCTACTAAGATACATGTCATTCAAGACATGAGTCCACTCACTTCTCTACGCTAGTTACAAAGCTTTCTTGGGAAGGTCAACTATATCCCGAGGTTTATTCCTTCGTGACGTATCTGTGAAGAACTTAACTCTTACACACCTCTTGAAGAAGGGAAACAAGTTCGAGTGGGACGAGCTGTCAACAAGCTTTTTAAGAAATCGAGATCAAATTTCTAAAACCACCCACACTTCTTGCACCAATTCCAGATAGGCCACTCATTCTATACATTTCTCATACTAAAAAAGCAGTTGTTGTTGTGCTAGCCCAGGCAGATGATCTTGGAAGCGAGCATCTAGTGTACTATTTAACTCGTACAATGAGCCCTGTCGAGTAAAGATACAGGAGGGTCGAGAAAGTCCACTTGGCATTAGTGTTTGCATCACAAAATTTCCATCAATATTTTCTAACAAAGGAAGTCCAATTGATGGTGCATGATAATCCTGTGCATTATCTGCTTCAACAGCCTGCACTATCCAGCAGAGTTGTACGATGGTTGCTAAAGTTGATGAGGTTTTATATAAAGTGTATTACTCAAAAGGCAGTGAAGGAACATGCTATTGAAGAGTTGATTGCAGATCATTCCGCTCTACCACTAGAAAAGAAGGAAGAAGCACTCTTTGGCTCAGATGAAGTATAAAAAAATATGGACATTGTATTTCAATGGAGCAATTATCAAGATGCACGGACGATCAAGGCCAAAGGGTGGAGTCGGAGTAGTCTTAATAGAGCCTTTGGGGAAGACACACCTACATGCTTACAATTTGGCATACTTTTACACCAACAATAGTGAGTAGTACGAAGTGATGTTACTTGGAATTTTGCTAGTAGAGAAGCTCTGGGTAGAATACATGTTTGTTCATGGTGATTCTTTGTTGGTGATCCAATGAGTAGCAGGTAACTTCGATGTTAAGGAAGCTCACTTGGTGGAATGTAGAGCCTGCTTGATGCAACTACTGAAACATTTTAGAGAAGTAACATTCGAGCACATTCCTCGTTCATCTAACCTATGGCTGATGCACTTGTTGTCTTAAGATTAAGGTTCATTGCAGCAGGGGAGACAATTTAGCCAGTCATATGGTTTGCTCGGCATGACTTACAAGTAGGCACCATCTTACGATCAAGTGTTATTGTAGAAAATTTTGCGCTTGATGACTATAATGAATTGTATGGAGATCATTAAGTTCTTAGCTTGGAATCAATTGCCAGGAGATAGATTTAAAGCCCATGAGATGCGCCAAATTATTTGGCGCCACCTTATCTAATAGACTTGTTGTATAGACGAGGGCATGATGCAATATTGCTGCATTGTTTAACCAAAGAAAAAAGGTTTAATGAGAGATTCCCATAAAGGAACATGTGGAGAGGAGCAAGGTGGCAAACGCTTGTATCACCTCCTAATCTGAATTAGGTACTTTTGGCCAACAATGTACAAAGATTGCATTGACTTTGCCTATTCATGTGAGAAGTGTAAGTTGCATGCACCATTGAAATAGTTACCTCCTGAACCATTGCATCCCATTGAAGCTAATTGGCTATTTCAGATTTGGGGACTTAACTTTATTGGTCTCATTCACCTGTTGTCATCAAAATGGCACAAGTCCGTCTTAACAGCAGTCTAGTAATTTTGGTAAGTGGGTAAAAGTCATACTAGTTAGATGACAAACAAGAGATTGTGTTGCACAATTCATCAAAGAGCACATCATATGCCGATATGCCGATTTGGAATAACTCAAAAATTGATCACCGATAATGGGACACTATTAATGGGACACTATTTTGGGATGAAAGATAGCAGAGCTGGCACAACAACACAAGATCAAGATGGGGCAATAATGCCCAATGGACAAGTTGAGTCATTCAATAAAATATTAAAGTAAATGCTTCTTAAAATGGTGGCTGATCATTAAAGGGACCGGCATGATCGACTCCCCAACGTGCTTTAGGCACACCAAACTCGTCTTAGCATGGGCGTCACTCTTTTCATGTTAGTTTATGGAACAAAAGTCATCCTACCAATAGAAGTGGAGTTAATGGCATTGGGAATGGCGACAATTTCTCATCTACCCCCAAAACAAGCAGAGTATGTAGCGAACCAAATTGCATCTTTGGAAGCAATTGACGAGCATTGTGTGCTATAGGACAGAATCTGAGAAAGTATCACGAAAAGATGGCTCAAAAGTACAATCGTTAAGTAGAGTCACAAAAATTTGCTCATGGAATGCTTGTACTATTTAATGCGCGCATAGTAAAAGATGGTTTTGCCAGTAACTACTTTTACTTCGTCATAGAGGACTATAAATCATCAAACGTGATGTTGGCAAATGATATTATGAGTTATCACTCAAAATGATGATTCATTGTTCAAAGTGAATGTCACAAAAGCTGAGCGGGACCCTATGGCAGGAGGTCACATCACGTTAGGTAAAGTCTAGTTTCTTTGAACAAGAGATATTATACAATGTGTATATATTACAAAAAAATGAAAGAAAAAAAATGACAAATAAAGAAAGAAAAAAAATGAAAAATAAAGAAAGAAAAAAACTAATGAACAAAAATGAAAAAGAAAAGCAATACAAAGTAGGCATTCGATTTATTATAAATTTTGTAATTTTTTTTTTGTGCAGCCAATAAATCGACATGCGTATTGAATTTTTGTTCCACGAGAAACCAATTAGGAGCTAACGTACTTACATATTTTATTATGTGGCATGGGCCACATATTTAAAAAAAAAATAAAATAAATAAAAAAGGGAGAGAAATAGGAGGCATGCATGTATGGGGGAGAAGAAGCAAAGAAAGAGAAGAGTATAATATGTTGGATGTTGGACGTATATATATTTATATAATTGTATCATATGCTTTTATTATTAAGTTTTGGGCCTAAATTAAATTGATCTATTAAAGTTAAGGTTAATGAGTCATTAATAATTAAAGATAAATATGGAAAATATGTATAGATACTGATTTTTGTAATTTCTAATTTATGATGGGTTAAATTAGAATTATGAAAGGTAAGGATAAAAATACGGTTATAAGTCTAAATACGATTATGGTCTCCGAATTCGTACGAAGTTTTTCTTTCTGGTATCCCATCATTCAGAAATCACGTTTTGAAGAACCTGTGCAGAATTTGGAAGATTAAAACCTCAAGAAGTCAAGAATCATATTGCTTTTATAGATTCAAGTACGCTTCTACTATTCAATTATATTTCCTTGATAATTTGATATGAAGAACAATAAAGTTTTGGTTTTTAACAAGTCGCATCAGAGCCAACTTCATATTAAATCATTTAAGATTAGTTTTTTATTTGTGTTTAATTTTGGAATGAGTCAATCATCCACTTTGGTATTTTATTTAAAATTTTTTTTTTGGGAGGGCCTCGATCCCAAAAAAATAAATTTATGGTTAGAATTTTTAGTATGTTCTTATTCACCAAAATTAGATGAGGTACTAACTGACATATTTTACATCCAATCTTTTATGATTTTCAACTTATTGGAAATACCCCAAATTTTGTACTAGTTATTCGGAATACCCAAAAATTTGTATTGTTAGTGGTAAGGAAAATATAAGGAATTTGTATACGGGATATTTTTTTTCCAAATCAAGGTCCTCTTTTGGTAAAATATCAAATGAGGAAAATAAAGTTACAAAATGTTATAATTTCAGAAATTTTCAAATAAAGATATTTTTATAACCTTTTCAATTTTATTTCATTTATTTTTGAGATTATTAAATTCAAATTATGGTTCAGTTATAATTAATATTTTAGAATTTATTTATGACTACAATATACTGCCAAAGTAGCCTCTTTTGTAGAAATTAATTTATTTTAAAACATTAAGACGGTTGTGGGTATATGGTTCATGTGAATATTAATCAGCCCTGAAGAAGGTTAATATTTAATAGAATTATATATTCATTCGTAGTAATAAATATGGGATAATTATCAAGTTTTTATGTGAATAATAAATCAGCCCAAAGTAAGGTTTATTATTTAACAGGATTTATTGTCTATATTTAATTACCGCACAAAGAGTACCACTTACCAATTAATATATTTGTCCAAAGACTAAATATTAATGTTGTGTTAGGTATCTGTTGATGGGATTAACCATTATTTGAATTATTAATCTTATTATGTGCATGTTATTTTGTTCTATTTTCAGTTAATCAATCTGCTTTTATGAATTTTGCCAACATCAATTCAGTTACAATGCTTAAAGATAATTTTAAGGATTGGAAAGAAAGCGTAATGATTATTCTCGGTTGCATGGATCTTGACCTTGCATTAAGGACTGAAGAACCTGCTTCTCTTACGGACAAAAGTTCCATTGAAGAAAAACGGGACATTGAGAAGTGGGAATCGTTCAAATCACATGAGTCTTATGATCATGAAGCGTGGAATTCCAGAGTTCTTCAGGGGTGATGTGTCTGATAAGATTACTACAGCTACGGAGTTTCTTAAAGAAATTGAAAAGCGTTTTGTAAAAAAATGATAAGGTTGAAACAAGTACACTTTTGTCGAACTTAATTTCAATGAAGTTTAAAGGCAAAACAAGCATAAGGGAGTACATCTTAGAGATGTCAAATATTGCTTCAAAACTAAAAGCACTAAGGTTAGAGCTATCTGAAGATTTGCTCGTGCATTTATTTTTAATTTCTCTTTCTGCACAATTCAGTCAATTCAAGGTCAGTTACAACTGTAAAAGGGACAAATGCACTCTTAATGAGTTCATTTCTTATTGTGTGCAAGAAGAAGAAAAGTTGAGGCAAGAATAGGCAGAAAGTGCTCATTTGGCTAGTACCTATCAAGACAAAAATAAAAAAAGAAAGAGGGCTAAGGAAGCTGATAATGGGTCTCACAAGTAACAACAAAAGAAAGAAAATCAAGCTTCTTGCTGTTTCTTTTGTGGTAAGCCTAGACATATAAAGAAGGAATGTACTAAGTATCACGTCTGGCGTGTAAAGAAAGGCCCATTTCTTAATTTTGTTTGTTCTGAGGTTAATTTAGTTTCAGTACCAATACACACTTAGTGGGTAGATTCGAGTGCTACTACTCACATAAGTGTGTCAATGCAGGGTTGCCTGAGTTGCCGAAAGCCAAATGATGCTGAAAGATTCATCTATGTGGGTGATGGCAAATCAGTTATAGTCGAAACAATAAGGATTTTTAGATTATTATTGAAGACAAGATATTATTTGGATTTGAAAGAGATATATGTAGTACCGTCTTTTAGATAGAATTTGGTTTCTATTTTTATATTGGACAAATCTATTTACTCTTGTTCATTTAGAAATAATAAGTTTAGTCTTTTTGTAAATTCAAATATTGTGGGTACAGGTTCCTTGTCTTTTTATGATAACCAATATTTACTTGATACTATTGTATTTTTTAATAAAACTTTGCATGTGGGCTTATGTGGTACGAAAAGAAAATTAACAAATGAGAATTCTGCTTTACTCTAACATAAACGTTTAGGGCACATTTATAAATAAAGAATTATACGACTTATGTCAAATGAAATTCTTGATTCCCTTAATTTATCGGATTTTCAAGTCTGTATTGACTGCATTAAGGGAAAACAAACAACTATAAGGAGACTAGGTGCTAATAGATCTTCAAACGTCTTAGAACTAATACATTTGGGCATTTGTGGGCCATTCCCTACGGATTCTTAGAATGGTCAACAATATTTTATTACGTTCATAGACGATTATTCTCGTTATGGTTACCTTTATCTCATTCATGAGAAGTCTCAAGCATCAGACGTATTTAAGGCATACATGGCTGAAGTTGAGAACCAACTTGACAAAACTATTAAGGCTATCAGATCTGACCGCGGTGGTGAATACTATGACAGATATGATGGATTAGGTGTACAAAGTCAAGGACCGGTTGCCAAATTCCTAGAAGAGTGTGGAATCGTCCCACAATATATAATATCAGGTACTTCTAGCACGAATGGTGTTGCAGAGAGACGAAATCGAACATTAAAAGACATGGTGAGAAGAACGATTGCTCATACTACTTTACCTTATACACTCTGGGGTGAGGCACTAAAGACAACAGCATATCTTCTTAATAGAGTACCAACAAAGGCAACAATCAAGACCCTTTATGAATTATGGAATGGAAAAAAGCCCAGTATTAAGCATTTACACATTTGAGGTTGTCCAGCTGAGGCAAGGCCTTGTAGGCCAAATAAAAGGAAAAAGGACTCAAGAATAATAAGTAGCTATTTTGTTGGTTACTTTGAACGGTCTAGAGGGTATAAGTTTTATAATCCCACAACAAGATCATTCTTTGAGATGGGAAATGCTCAGTTTTTTTAGGATGTTGAGTTTGGAGGGGGAAATGAGGTTAGAAACTTTGTCTTTGAAGAAGAATCTATTTCTCTTCCTATGATTGTTTTTTATAATAATCAGGATCACATTCCTAATGTTGTTCAAGAAACAATACCAGAATTACAAGACAATGTCGAGAATCTCCCTAATCAAGTTATACATGAAGAGCAAACTCAACAACCTCAAGAACAAATGTCATTGAGGATATCTACAAGAGAAAGGAGAAATGCAATTTCAGATGATTATATCGTCTTTCTCCAAGACCATGAGTATAACAATGGAATGGTGGAAGATGATCTAATCAACTTTCATCAGGTCATGATAAGTTCTAATTCTCAAAAGTGGATTGATGCCATGAATGAATAGATGAAATTCATAAAAACTAATGACGTTTGGGATCTTGTCTCATTGCCTGAAGGTGCGAAACCTATTGGTTGTAAATAGATATTTAAAACCAAGAGGGATTCGAAAGGTGATGTACAAAGATATAAGGCTCATCTTGTTGCTAAGGGCTTTACTCAAAAGGAAGGCATTGATTATAATGAGTCTTTCTCTCCATTTTCATCGAAAGACTCATTTAGAATATTTATGGCATTAGTGGTACATTTTGATCTTGAGTTACATCAGATGGATGTAAAGACTGCATTTCTAAATGGTGACATTGATGAAATAATTTATATGGTGCAACTAGAAAACTTTGTATCGGAAGATTCAAAGAATATAGTTTGCAAATTAAAGAAATCCATCAATGAACTTTAGCAAGCTTCTCGTCAATGGTATCACAAATTTCATCAAGTTATCCACTCGACTTAGCCTATCCAACCATGTGTGCAATCCAGGTGCTGAAACCTGTTGCTGATCATGTACGTCGTGAACCCATTATTGTCTTTGGCATATCATCTCCATGTGTCTATTTCTCTATAGGTAGCTACCATCAACTCGGTTCAGGTTATCCAACCATGCATGTCTGATCCAAAGGGGTCTAGATCATAGTGGTGACACGTATAATGGTGCTCCAATGCTGTGTCTACACAATCTCTTACTATCCGGGGTGACTCCTTGTACGAACACTAACTGGTTCTCAATAGCCATAACTAATATGGCCTTCGCTGATCGAGTGAAATCCGATTAACCATCTAAATTTGCGGTCATAGGAAACTATCTCATGCTCGATGTGTTCATGCCTCATATCTTCAAGAGTGGCCAATAATGCTGTTAAGACAGATATACACCAGTGGAAGAGGGGGAGGCGGTAGAATATCCTTGAGACTATAGATCCACCTCTCTACACATCCTTATCCACTGCTATCTCCTTGAAGTGGTCCATGTCAAGTCATCAATCCAATTTTTCATTTGTGCTCCAAGTACCTTAGTGCCTCCACTATCATAACTACATCCTTCATCCACAAAGATCTGTCTCAAGGTCTATGTTCCTTACTGTAGACCTTAGATTGTAGACCTCAGACTATGCCTAATGGATCTATTTAAAACACTCAACGATCCATGTTCATTTGTCACGTAACTACGTGAGTATCTCTATACTCCAAGCTTCATAATTATGTTATCTTTTATAAGTCTGTTTTACAATGTACACCATGTCATAAGGAAGGACTGATGTGGTGACATACGAAAAAATGGGCAAGTGCTCCAGTGTGGTTGCCAAAGTTCTAAGTATTCTTCGTCACCATCCAACACAACTTCAGCTAACTAAGCATGTGGACACTCTTATGTCGTCCAAATCACTGGAATGGTAACAGTAAGGCATGTCTCATAGCTTATCATGACATTCCATTGAGATCCTTGTTGGTGTCTACTAAACCATGA
>JAVDBV010079977.1:0-11580 GCA_032619315.1 Piper longum | reverse complement strand
TTCTTATGATTGCAAGCTCGTTGGATATAGTGACAGTGATTGGGCCGGAGATAACGATGATCGAAAAAGCACAACTAGTTTTGTGTTTTTCCTAAGAGACACCGCTTTCACTTGGATGTCAAAGAAGCAACCAATTGTCACTCTCTCAACATGTGAAGCTGAATATGTTGCTGCTACAACATGTGTTAGTCATGCAATTTGGCTCCAAAATTTATTGAAGGAATTGAACATGTCACAAATGGAACCAACAGCGATTCGTGTTGACAACAAGTCAGCAATAGCTTTAGCCAAGAATCCAGTGTATCATGATCGGAGTAAACTCATCGATACTCGATATCATTACATAAGAGAATGCATTACGAAACAAGATGTGAAACTGGAATATGTGAAGTCTCAAGATCAAATTGCCGACATCTTCACTAAGCCATTGAAGAAAGAAGATTTTATCATATTGAGAAACGCACTTAGTATTATAAAACAAGTTTAAGGGGAAGTGTTGAAATATAAACTTGTTTTATAAAACTCAAAACAATGAAGCTTAATTCAAAGAAGTTTCTAATGTTTTATACATGATAAATTACAAGTCAATGTTAGGTATATGTTAGGTGTGATTTTTATTGAATGTAGAAGTCAATGTTAGGTATATGTTAGGTATGGTTTTTGTTGAATGTAGAAGTCAATGTTAGGTATGTGTTAGGTGTGTTTTTGTAGTTTGTATTGATCTTGAGTTAGTATAAATACCCCATCTCATTGTGTGTTATACACAAGGAAAAATAAGAGAGAAAAACAAGAAGCAAAGCTTCTACATTGTAAGAATTCAGAATTGACTGTGGGAAGGTTGTTTGGAGAAGAAAAAAAGAGAATTTGTGTATTTTGCATTTGTTTTTCTCAATATCAGAGTATTTTCTTGTCAACAACTAGGAACATTAGCTGATTCTGGGTGCTAACAAATTCCAGCCAGTTCAAATTTTTTAAAAAAATTAAGCATAGATATCACACTGTGCAAATTCTATCATAAATATAAATTCTTATTTGTCAGATAACTAAATTCAATGAGGAGGTGATTAATTCTAATTTTATATAGATATATTCTAATTAAGGGCCTATTTGGTTGGCGTAAAATTAGTGTAAATGAAATAATGAAAATACAATGAAATGATATAACATCAAAATTTTCAAAATTTTCGTTACAGAAGACAACCAAATAGAATCTAAATGAAAAGACAAAATTATAATAATTTAATATATTTGTTTGTGGGATGAGCAATCCTCAAACTTAAAATGAGTGGTTTAAGTAATAGGGATCATGCCAAAGCAGTCTTACAAGAGAAGGAAAAAAGTAAAAAGAGAATTTGTTACAATTTATTATAAGGATTATGAAGAATTTATTGAATAGTTCATCTCATTGTACATGTATTTACATAGTAAAACTTTATTATCCTCTAATATAAATAAGTCCTTTGCATCCGTAGAATATTGGCACAAATAATATTATTTTTATTTTATTTTATTTTAATTGATTAAGTCTCTTTTTACCGTAGTATGACTTCTAAATCTATTTTTTTATTAATAAGAGTAAATGTATGCTCTAAATTAAAAAAACAACAGACATCACAGCGCAATCTTATTGGGTTCTGTAGCACTTACAAGATTGTAGGAACCCAATTATTTTTCTATTATTCATTAATTATTTTATAAAAATATCATATTTTAAAGATGATCACCTATAAACATCGAAGGAATATATTTCATTCTGAAATATCGAGTCACTTGTACTGCTCCAGCTTTCCTGATATGATTTTATGCAAATTAAAATAAGATAAGTCAAATTACTCACAAAATCCAGCAATGGGCACCCTTAATGGTTTTTGGTTGGCCAGAAAATAATGTAAATAACAAAATAATTTAAATAATCAATTTTTTAAAATAGTTATAGTTAATATGTTTTATAAAAAATAATTTTATATTTATTATTTTATGTATAAATAAAATATGATTATATTTAAGTAAGTGTACAAAATGATCATAATTACTTCAAAGTAAGTCACCCATCTACTCTCTTATGTGCAACCAATTTATTACATTTTTCTTATATTTTGAAATAAGAAAAGTTGAAAATATTTTTTTACATTGGAAAAATAATTATTATAATCATAATTATTTAAAATATAGTACACAATAAACAAATACTTATTTTCTATAAAACATGTGAAACATGTACTTTTTTGCAATAGTAACTGATTTAAGATTTTTATGTTATTTACATTATTTTTATGCTAACTAAACATAGCCTAAAGAATAATATTAAAGGATTGTCGTTTGATTCAAATGAAAAATAAAATGTAAAGTCCAGTAGATTTGAAGGGCCAACTTTACTAAAAATAATATAAATTAAATAGTTTTTTATGAATAATATAAATTAAATGAAATTCATATACAAAATAATCATGATTTTCTTCAAATAATTTCACATGCAAAATTAAGTACAATAATTCTTATTTTTATTTTTTGCATATAGAAGCCATTTGGAAGAAATCAAGATTATTTTATATAAAAAAAATTCATATAAAAAATAAATCAAATCTACACTGTTTATCACAAATTTTGATTCCCAATAAAATTGGCTACTTAATTTTTTCTTAATTTGACATTTCTTTCATGTAATCAAACAAACCCAAGTCAAAAGGGCATAGTTTTGTTTTTCCATGAAGTCATGTAGATCAGGACACCAATACCATTTTGTACATTTGTAAATGTTAAGTAGCAATGATAAGAAAGAAAAAGAAAAAAAAGATAGCACCCAATTGTGTTCAAAAGCTTCCAATTTGGAACAGTACAGCATTTGAAGAACGTTCACCCCTTATTGTTTCACATGCAAAGACTAAAAAGGCTTTGTTCTAGTGATGGAGTCTATGGGCTCCTAAACAAATGAGCGAGCCAAGTTCGCATTGCACTTGAATTCGGCTCGAATAACTCAAAGTTCGTTCGAATTTGATTCAAAATCGAACGCGTTTCGAATATATATGTTAGAAATTAACTCGAATATTTCTGATATGTTCGAGCTCGACTCGAGCTCGAATATACTTACACTATTAAAATTTAAGAGCTCGCTTGAAACTAGCTCGTTTGGGAGATTATAACCAGCTCGATTGGGAGCTTAAAACTGGTTCGATTAGGAGACCAAAACGGGCTCAATTGGGAGATCGAAGCGGGATCGTGTGCAAATTCAAAACGAGGTCTTTTATAAAATCGAAAATATATGAAAAAAATATACATTTATAAAGATTAGCATGCAATCAAACAGTAGGGGGAATGGTCGGCGATGTTTTAACGGTGACCTACTATGTCGATTGACGGTGGTGCAGCAACCAGAGGTGGTGTTGGCAGCGAAGAAGGAGGGCAGTGGAGGGTATGGAGAATAAGAAGTGTTGGGGGGGAGGTGGGGAAGAAATGGGTGGGTGGCGATATCGTAAATAAAAGTTGATTCGTCTTTGACTCGAGAAAAAATATTAACTAACTTGTAATAATCTTAAAAAAATCCAGAAAATAAGAAATAATTCTATAAAATATATCACACATTATAACACCACAATGACATATTATGTATATAATTATATTATATTATTGAGTTGAGTTCAAATCGAACTACGAGTCAATTTTGAGTTGAGTTCAAGTTATAGTCAAGTCGAGTCGAACCCTGATTTACTCAAACTCGGCTCATAAGATTCGAACTCGCGAATTTCGAGTTGAATTGAGTCGAACCGAATACCAAATACTCGCGAGCTAATTTGCTCAATTAACATCCCTAATGGAGTTCATAAGATAGGCGGCTTAATAGTTTCTTTTCCCGATACGTGACACGATGAGGTAGTCAAAAAAAGAAATCACTTTAACAAATAGGAATAGTCATAAAGTTAGATAAATGACCGACCATTGGAAAAACAGAATGACATAGACTATATTCATGCAACTACTTTGTGAAAATCAAAAGATTAAAAGTGGAACAGTTAAATGTAAAAAAACGGCACACAACAGTGCAAGATTCGAGAAATCAGTTAGCTACAGGGGCAAACTTGATGCATACTTGGACTTCCAAATCTATTTCTTTTACAATATACTCTAAATTCAGTCTATTACTCTAGCACCAAGAAATCTTTCTGCCAACATAATCCCAAATGTGCTGTCTGCAAGCATTTCCCTGATAATGGTGTAGAGTATGGTGTATAACCTTCAGAATTGTGCTTTTTTATATCCAACCTGTTGGCAGTTAAAACACCACACGTGATGCAGGACACACAAAATAACCTAGACTAATGAATTGGTTGATTTGCTAAGTATGATTTAAGTTTTTGGTTGATGCTATTTTATAATTACTCCAAAATAACATTTGGAACTAAGAAGGCAATTATTCAAGTGGAACTGGATAAGTGGTGTAAGGTAATGGGTCTGGACAACTGTGTAACTAGGCTAGTAAATACGGGTGTAAACGAGCCGAACTAAGCCGAGCCAAGGTGTGCTTGAGTTTGACTTGATATAAAATAAGCTGAACCGAACTTTAATGTAAACGAGTCAAGCTTTAATGTAAATCAGTCAAGCCGAGCTTGTCTAAATTTTATGATATTTGGGCTTAATTCGAGTTAAGTTTGAGCCGAATTCGAGTCAAATTCTAGTCGAGTTTAAGCCAAGTAAATATTTATGTGTTTGACTTAAATATGATCAAATTTTTTTTGAACACTATATAAATTCAATGTGACCTCAATAGTATTTACGAGCCGAGCTGAATATTTTTTCTAGTTTAAACACATCGAGTTTGAGTTCCGAACCAAGTCGAATCGAACAATCCTTTGCTTAAGCTCTGTTCATTGTCCAACGAGCTTATCTATTTCGAGCCGAATATTTTTACATAGGGAGTACCTGAAGTGATCGTACCCATCAATTGCTTTGCTACACTTGTAGCAAAAATACTGATAACAGTTTTCACAAGTCATTTTGTTGCAGCCGTCAATCCGTGATATAGCCATCTTACAGTTGGGGCATTGCTTAGCATCACGAAGGATCTCTCTTGTGCTGAGTATGTTATTGATGATATCAAGCTCTTTACGTCGTTGTGCTTCCTGGAGGAACGACAACTCTTGCCGGGCCTGAAAATTATAGGACTAGGTGTCTCAAATGAAAAAATAAAAACTAATAAATACCACAAAGGAAGAGGGAATACATTCTCCGGTACAAATTTCATAACAACTTCATAATTCAAAACCAATCTACACGAAGGACACACCATGTTTACAAAATAAACTAGTTCCGAGAAAGTTCTATAATAGTTTTTATGAAATAAATAGTTAACCACTTTCCTATTGGAAGAAACTCAATTATAATTATTTCAATCAGAAGCACAAAAATATAACCCTTTGACTCATGAAATGGGAAAATCAGTCATCATATGTTAGGAATACCTGTAAAAACTTAAGCATTGCATCTGATGTCACACATTTGACTCCCACATGCCTTCGGCCTTTGCATAGAATGCAAAAACTGAAAAAACACTTGGAACATTGAGCATCCTGTCCTTCTTCTTCTAAGCAGGGGGTTTCACATCTTGGGCAGTAAACAATATCAACCATTGAGTCCAATGTTTTCCGCAATAGCAAAGATTCCCAGAGCTCAAATGCATCCTTTCCAAGCAAAATTTTTAACATCCCAGGTGGCAAGAGCTCATTACATTCGTTGTCAGGACAAATTAACTTGTGAACACTACCTTCCTTTACATGTATATCCACATAAGTTTCCATGCATTTTTGGCAAAAGTAATGTCTGCAAGGAAGCTGCACAAAATCCATGCCTAGAAGAGGAACAAAATATAGCATTCAGCATCCTGTTAAATGGATTAAAATCATGATAAACTAGTGGAATGGAAATTCTGTAGAAACCCAAATTTACAAAAATTCAGCATATATTTTCAGCCAAAAACACATATTTAATGAGCAAAACTATTGTGTCTTCCCGACATTATAATACTAAAAAAGCCCAGCAAATAGCATGCAAGAATTTGGGATGAACTGAGAAAAACATGACAAGCTAGTAGAGTTTGAGTCCTTCTAAAAGTTATAAAAGAATATCATATACTTTTCAATCAACATTTCATCCAGCAAATTTTCCTGTCTGTCTATATGTGTAATATGCAGGTAGCATTCAACAATTAATTAGAAAAGATAAAAAAATGATCACCTGTGTACTCGCTAAAACAAATGGAGCAATCATGCATACTTTTCAAAAAGTTTTTGGAGACCTTTTTATCACTGAAAACAATCATATTGACAATATCAGCATCTGGAGAAAGACTTCCAGAAACAGCACGTCTATCGTCATCATCTGACGTGCCATAAGGACCTAAACAAACTTCTCCAGAATAATTTAAATAAGGCAATGCTGAAAGATGCAGCCACTCTGCCCACTGGTAAAGAACCTCCTGTCCTGAGTGCTCCAGCCATATCACGTCAAGCATATGACAGAGAATTGAAATTCTTGAAGGACTTAACCAAAAGGCATATATTGTAAAATATGGAGAGGAATGGCTGGGGTAGGATAAAGGTAGTAGACAAGTTAAACAAATAGGGGGGAGGTACTGAACATTAAATCTGTACAAAAAATTGTCTGGATTATCAGAATTACTACTGGATGCTCCGTCAGGCTTCATACTTTTGTCTGCAAATGAACAATGTTCTGATGAAACATTGTAGTTATTAGGAACTTCATCAACTATATTTATCTGCAGCATCATAGACAAAATCAAATTTAATAAAATGAGCTAGACAACAATTGGGCAATTCAACTATTAAAATTTTAAAGCATGTACATTGCATATTTAAACTTACAGAAATTACATTTAGACAAAACATACCTGGATCATCCGAAGACCTTCCATTTTTTCTAAGATAACAATATCGTCTCCATAGATGGCTTCCATGGCCATAAGCTGCTTTGGAAAAAAAAAAGGGAGATCATCTACCATTTCAAGAGTCAGCTCTTTTGAATATTTCAAGCTATGCAGGCAAAAAATTATCAAATTTGGCTTTCAACTAAAGAGGGCACAAACACATCCCAAACTGCCAAATCGAATACACAGTGTAGGAGAAGAATTTCTAGCACGGATAAAAGTGTTTTAGCGGATTACCAAGAATGCTTAGTGTATATAACCAATAAAATAAACCAATAGAAATAATATTCAAAGAACAAAAAACCTAAACTTTCTCTTCCATTAGAAATTTAGAAATCAACCACTAAAGAAAGAACAAAACAAGTAAAATCATAATAAGTAGAAACCTTGTCCTCTTGTAGCTGGCCATTGTATCCTCAATTGTTTTTCTTAAACGCAATGCATGCACACACCAAATTAGCAAACCAAACAAAAGATGTCAGATAAGAGTTTAACGGATTACCACTCAAAGAACCATTCAAAAACCCAACAGACATAATATGCAAAGAACAAAAAATCTACATCCTGTGTTCTGCATGACCATCAACAGTTGAATAACCATCAAATTAGAAAACAAGAACAGTCATAAACGCAAGAATCTCACTAACAGAAACCAAATCCGCTGCAGTTGGTCGAAGATCCTCAAATGTTCTTCCTTAACAAAACAAATCGTGCAACAAAAATAGTAGTGAGAGCAATAATCCCATCAAAAGCAACAACATATATCCCAGAGCTCATTGATCCTCATCAATAGCAACTTCGTCCGTCATCTTGAACACAAAACGTCGATTAAAAATTGAATGAATTACCATTCATGCAACCAATAACATACCATTCCATGAACAAAGAATCACAACCTTGTCTTCTATCTGATCATCAACTAAATAAACAACAGAACAAGAAACGAAACCATCAACACCAAGCGCAATAATCTTGACAACAGCAACCTCGTCTGCTTGAAGCTGGTCATTGACCCTCAACTGTTCTTCCGACAATCGCGGCTCCGCAGCGCCAATTCTCGACCCCTCCAATCTCGAAACAACCTCAGCCGCCGGCATCCTCCCCCCCTCCCCTCCCTCACAACCCGCGTCGCTAGAGTAAGCCACATCTTCGCCATTACTACACTGCGGCCGACCTTCGCCGTGCAGCGGACCGGCAAGCAGGGCGGCAGGGTTCCCGATCTCGATGGCTGGGATCGCCGGCGGCGGGTTAGCAGCGGAATCGGATTGGATCTTCGCCGGAAAAAGCGGCGGCCGGGGTTTCGGAGGGTTGGCGGCGGACATGTCGGCCGGCGGGAACGGGCAATGTTCGGACGGCGGAGACGACGGCCCCACCCGAATGAGCATAACTTCATTTTGTCCAGAAGTAAATAGTGATAGTGTTTCATTTTGTCAAAAGATAAATAGTAGTAGTTTTGTGGTGATAAATGGGTTAGTTTCTATTATAATCTTTAAACCCGTTGAACTTTTGTTTTGATTTGATGATAACTTTAAAACTCTCTAAATACAAGCTTTGAAAACTAACCAAATAAAGAATTTAAGATTTAAAATCATTTAAATTATTAAAGCGGTAAAGACTTTAGTTATACTTAAGTCACATGTAACACTTCAATTTCGGTTCACTTAAGAACTGAATCAGAAATGATACGATCGAGTCAAATCATGTTTAAAGTTGTCGGTCGATACGACTCGATCGATAAAACATATCAAAACAACCTTCTTGGTGTTATGAGAATGTAAGGCATTATCAAATAAGCATCAAAACACATTAAATATAAATAAATACAAGAAAGTAGATACTATGTTGAGCTCAAGTGTGTATAGTGTCTATCTATTTTCGCACCAAAGTCGACTCAAAATTTGTATGACCTACGTATATTATATGAAAAACGTCAATAACGAATATTATTGGTCCGAAAATAACTAATATAAACTTGCAAATGGGTATTCCATTACCCATGAAAACATATGAAATTTCAAGAAGTACCTCACACCGAGCAGTAAGCAAACATACTTAACCAATACCGGCTTGCATGCACGGTTCATAATTATAATCAAGCATACATACAACACTTACGCCCTCACACCTTCTATATCACCTGCCACTGTACTAAAGTGGTTAAAGGAACAATTAAGTTAGTGCCACATATTCCGAAAATACGCTGCATTACGCAGTACCATCATACACCCACACTACCTCGTGGTTTGAAGGAGTACTAATCCGGTCCATACATATCTTCATATCACTCATTCTCTTATTCGTGAAATCCGTAAAACTGTGCGTATTTATATAATAAACTTAGGGATGAGGCGTGTATAATAAATTTTTGGAGCTAAATTTGAAAATCAACAAGAGGTATCATCCTTGTAGTTTTATTAAACATGTATAAAAATACGACTAAATAGCCCAACATCGGAGGGATCCGATAAAACTCCACAGATGTCGTCCTACGTATAAAAAACTATCAAACTCTACACATAAGGAGTCAAACAGAGAAAGAGAAAGTCCTATGGACATGTGGTCCAAGCTCCAAACGTATTTGCACATCTACGGCAAGCTCAAACTCCGAAGCCTACATCGGCACTCACTACTAAGTATGCTAAGTAAAAATTAATGTCTCTATATGATGTATGCTTGTGGTGTTTGCTCATATCATCAATACATCTTAATAAAGGAAACAATGATAACAAACTTATAATTAAAAATTTGGCATGTAAATCGAGATATAGTAATACTAAATAATAAATATACAAGAAACTACATTCATGGATAATTAGATAAATAATAAATACATAATCATGAACATAAATAATACACTAATCATAAAATAATAATATAATTATACTATATAAGCACAGAGGCAAACACGTATAATTATCATATATACGTGTATTAGTAAGCACATAAATAATCAATTAATTTATAAAAAATTAAATAATAATTTAATACATAAATAAATAAATAGCTAATATTCATTAATCACAAATAATAATAATATCAGTTATACAACACAAGAATACATAATTAAATATAAATAAATAATAACATACACATAATGAATAAATAAATAAATAAATAAAATTTAGTAACCATAATAAGACTGATATTCATAAGTAAATATAATATTAATAATAATAAATAATCATGTAAACATTCATCGTATATGATAAACATATAAATAATAATAAATAAATAAATAAATAAAATAATAATTAAAGAAAATTCATCATAACATTCAATTATACTAAATCATGTGATATGCATCTAAACTAATTTTAGGGGATCTCGAATTACCGAAAACGATCGAGAAACGGGCTAAAACTGAGCTGAACCAGAGTGAACCGAGCTGAACCAAACCAAGCCGAATAGCCTGAACCAACCCAGGCTGGAAAATGGGTTGGGTTGGCTGGGCAAACGGACGGGCGGACTCGACATGAACATGGCTTGGTGGACTCGGGCATAACTAGGCGGCACGGTCATAGGCTAGCGGACGTGGTCGCGGGCAGGTGGGCTGTGAGCCGGGTAAATGGGCCAGACAGGGGGCAGCGGTGCCCGTCAGTGGAGAACGGCCACGACGGCGCAGCTGGTGGCACCGTCGGTTGTGATCGATAGAGGCAAGGATGGAAGAGGTGTTGGTCATGACGATCAGTGGAGTTCGGCCGTCGGCTGGCTTGAAAACGGCCAGGAAAGGGGTGGATCGTCGTTGGGTGTGACGACGTTGCCGGTGACAATTGTTGTTGTGGTTGTGGTCATGGGTGGTCTCAAAATGTATATCTAGATGAGGGAATGCTGTCAGGATGGTTGGATCGGCCAATGATGACTCGATGGCGCCGAAAAATGGCTCAAATGGTGGCGATGATGGCGGAGACCGGCTCCAAAAACTCCCTCATCGGCAGCGATTGCGGCAACGCCGGTGGTCGTGAGAGGTACGACTAGAAAGCCGGGCGCGAGGTGGTCATAGGGGTGCCAGTCCGGTGGCCGGGGACGAGGCGAGACTCCCCAGTGGCGAGCCGAAGTAGCGGCAGCGCTAAAGGGTGTAACTTTTTTTAAAAAACAATGGTGAATGATCTCTGGAAGTATAACATGGTGAAGATAAGGGTGAGTGAACGGCCTAGATTTTACCACATGGCACGATCTAGACGTTCAATAACTCATGGCCCAGTAGGGCCCACCTATGGGTATATGCTCTACAGATATGGACGGTAAGTTCGGATCAAAACCGTCCGATCTTGAAATTGACTTGAGTCCTGAAATTGACTCTATAGGCGGGAATCGAGGAAATAAAGTTAAATAGGCATCAAAACCCTAAACTCAATCAAGATAGGCCCATAGGGGCACAACTTGGCCAGAGCACAATCTCAACAAAGTAATCATTCGATAACCTTCTTCTTCCATAACATATAGGATTCATTCTATTTGACCCACTACGGTCGTGACAGGTTGACCATTGTCGTCAACTAGGGAGACCTCATAGTCAGCTCCCCGCCAATGAAAGCTGGTGACTTCTGTTCCAACTGAACTGGGGACGGTCAGGTGCACCCATTGGACCCGGGAGCCAATGTTCTACACACAGAAGGACTGTACAACAATAAAAAAGAAGATGACCA
>JAVDBV010079959.1:0-13639 GCA_032619315.1 Piper longum | reverse complement strand
CTCAATAAAAATAAAAAGGGAGTCCCAATATTTATCTTGCTCCATGCTCTGGTTGTCAATGGCCTTCCTATATCTAATTTCGTATCTGCACACCTGAGGAGGCAATTCCACGTTCGTGATTACAACACTAAGTAGTATAATATATAAAACAAGTCAAGTACATACCGCTATACTCCAAAACAATGCTGAGGAGGTATCCGCAGTGATCCGCACCCCCCGACCATAGCCTTTTTTGTGGGGAGGCTACCACTACCATCTCCATTGCCAGTGCCTTGCACACCCTAGCCGTAGCCTTTTTGTGGGGAGGCTATCACTGCAGTCAGGTGATTACTACACCCCAATTGTAAGGAAGCTCTCACTACCAATTCTAGTGCCAATGTCTCGCACACCCAGCTGTAGTCTTTTTATGGGGAGGCTATCCCTGCACTCCAGTGCCAGTGCCTTGCACACCCCGGCTGTAGCCTTTTTGTGGGGAGGCTATCACTACACTTAGGTGATTGCTACACCCCATTTGTGGGGAAGCTCTCACTACCAATTATAGTGCCAGTGCCTCGCACACCCCGTCCGTAGCCTTTTTATGGGGAGGTTTTCACTGCACTCCAGTGCCAGTGCCTTGCACACCCTGGCCGTAGCCTTTTTGTGGGGAGGCTATTACTGCACTCTCGTGATTGCTATGCCCCGTTTGTGGGGAAGTGACCACTACAAATTCCAGTGCCAGTGCCTTACACACCCCGGCCGTAGCCTTTTTATATGGAGGCTATCACTGCACTCCAGTGCAATGGAGGAATCGCTGTGTCTCGCTCACCCCGGCCTTAGCCTTTTTAATTCAATGCATTACACAATTTACGCACATAATATAGCCATGTGTCGGACTGAGTCAATTCTTTGACCCCGGTTGCACTCGGTGCATCCTAGACTACCAACAAGGAAAGTACGACGTTCTACCTATTTTACGTACCTGAATTATGATTTCGTCCGACTGTGATCCGCTAACCCTAATCTGAATGAGAGCATAAAATTCTACATTAGTATAATTTTATTTGCATGAACCTACATGCAACTACATGAATAATATACTATCAATTTTAAATGATGTAATTAGTTTATGTTAGACTTCATTACTTATTAAATTTTCAGCAAATCTAATGATAATTAATTATTAATTATTTCAATCCAAATCCCCATTAACTAGTTGATAATTTAATTATTAACATGCCCCCTACTTAATTTTTAGTATTTACCTTTTATTTTAACTCGACCGCATTGAGTCCCCCGATATTTACCTGGCTGCCATTCTACTTTAACCATTCGTCTAGCGAACCCAAAGCTCCCAGCTTTATCGCAGCCAATCAGCGAAAGTTGGTATTTTCAACATGATGACGACCAACCAGCAACATGGCGGCCTCCATTCGCTGCTATGGCGTCTCCAACTTAGCCACCACATGGCGACCCTCAACCAGTCCTTGGCGACCCCATTCCGGCCGCCTGATCAGCAACCCCGACCATACCATGGTGACTCCATGTCGGTCACATAATCAGAACCCGACCAAACCTATGGCGAATACCCTAGTCGGCCACCTAAACAGCACCCGACCAGACCCATGGCGGCTCCCCTTGCACCACCATGATGACGACCCTCCAGCACCACCATCCATGGCGGTGACTTCATCAACATGGCTGCGCCACCTAGGCAGCGCCCCAACCAGTATGGCTGCACCGCCACGCTGATGCCCAAAACAGTAAGGCTGCACCACCACATCGACACCGACCTGTTCTACCCTCGGATTTCAGACCTGCGTGCCTCCTCGACGGTCTGTTTTGGCCATCCAAGGTGACTCCATCCGGCCAGCATCACCGTCGGGAGCAATTCCCACCTGTAGCACGTCAACCCCGCACCATGGAAGGAAAACACAGCGTGGTTGCTGCTGGAAAGTAGCAGGACGTCCTCCTGGTTTTCTTCATCCCTTGTTGATTTCTCATCTAATTCTTATGTTTATCATGTTTATGATTTATGCAACATGTATATGCATGCAACAAAAGAAAAAGAAAGGAAAGAAAATTACCCGAGCGAAGGAGGGAATCCGGCATTTTTCTAAGGAGGAAAAATAAAGATGACGCCTTCGCCTTCTCCTTTTATAATGATATAAAATGACGGCTAGGGTACGTGGAAGCACCCCTTCACTGTAATTCCTTTAACCAGGTAATTGGGTAATTGACATGGTTCACTTAACCATTTAAACGATTAAATGGTATGGTTCACTTAACCGGTTAAATGGGTAAATGGTATGGTTCACTTAACCCCGCCTTTCATCTGAATTGCAGCAAGGTGCTAGAAAGTTTGGATCTTCATGCTTGTGTACAGGGATGTCATGATCCAGTTTTGTGCTAAGAAAGGGTGAATGGAGAAGGTGGTTGTTGGTGGTATCATGAACTCGGGGTGTAGGGAGAATGATGGCAAAGATTGGTGGCAGTGCTCATGGAGATCGGTGGCGGAGCTCAGTCAGCGAACTTGAACGGGATGATGACTTCAGGCTACAATTATGGGCAAAACCCAATCGCAGCAGCCAAAGGCCCTGGTCGGGGTAGGATTTAGTACAACAATGAGTCGACCGACAAGGGCGGCATGGCCGGCAGCGGCTTGCCGTCAATGTACAGTCCATCAACTCATGGTCGGTGAGGAGAAGAGAAGAGAGTGGGGAAGAAGAAGATGGCAGATCTGTAATTTATGCTTGACTCGATACCGTTCGAGTTAAAAATAATACTAACTCGTAATAAATTTTTAAAAATAATTATTCTAATGGGTTATGGGTTAAATGGGTTAAACTAATAAATTATTGTACGAAATTACCATAAGTAATAAAAATACGGTAATGATAAATGATCGATAATTATAGGCTTACTACAAGCGATTAAATTAATCGAATAGTTACAAGTGATTAATAAAATAAATATTTCATCTTTTTCATATTAAATTAATATTAGGTAAATAAAGTGATTATTTTAATAACGAATTAGTAAAGTAGAAAATGGCTTAATAAACTATAATCATAAGAAAATCACAAGCGTTGAACGTAAATAGCATAATGAAAATAAATAAAGTTCAAACCTTTATTGAGTTAAATAATTTAAAATAATTATATTAGTAATATCTTTGAATTACGATAATATAAATCATTTTAAAGAATTTAATCGAATGATTTAATTAATTAAAGTGCTATTAATAATGATAGCAATTAAAGATTAAAATCGTAAACCTAATCATCAAGGTCGTGGTTAAGTAATTAACATCTGAAAGGAAAATATAATAATAATAATAATAATAATAATAATAATTAAATATTTTTTTATAAATTAATAATTTTTTTATCAATTGTTAAGTGTGAATTATGATTTAGATAATTAATGTAAAGTAGTACTTAAATGATTGTCATATGAATAATTAATTATCTCACTATATTTGTTGAAAATTTAATATTTAATATTGTTGAATGTGACATGTTTTATGTTGTTGAATCTTAAAAATGACATAAATATTAGTCATTTAGTTGGATGCAATTCCACTCGAATAAAATTATACTTATGTATAATTTTATGTTCTCGTTCAGATTAGGATCGTTGGAGGCGGTTACGAGTTCACTTACTCACTATCCAGGTCCGTATAATTATTTGAAATGTTGTATTTTTTCCTTCTTGGCAGCCCTGGTCGGCCTGAGCACAAATCCGACCACCATGCACCGAGTGTAATCGGGGTTAAGCAATTGACTCAATCCGACACAGGCCGTACCCTTTAAAATTACTATGTGGGAGTCTTAATTGACCTGAGTATTTGACCACCATGCGCTGGAATGCAACCGTGGTCAACTCAATTTGGCATAAGGCAACACCCTTTTAAAGATTAAACACCTGCCCATATGCTGAAAGGGGTGTCAAGGCGCAATGGCGCAAGACAACTTATTATGCACTTGTGATACCGAGAGGGAAAGTTAATAGCAAATATCGGTAACTACAAGTCGTGGGCCACGTAGCGTGTGTGCACATACATGAGATTGTAGCTGGATAGGCGGCCGCCCTCCCAGCATATTAAGAGCTAGACATAGGCTCATAATCTTAGAATGACCTGAGAGGCTCATAATCTTAGAATGACTTGAGAAATAATGATAGGGATGATATTCACTTGTTTCATTTAATTATATGGCTTAGTGGTTTAATCACTAACGCAGAATTGCCTCCGCAGGTGAGCAGCTTTGGACTGAAGAATAAAAAAGTAGTGGGTGGTTCTTTTACAAAGTCAGGTATGTGTGAATGGATAATAAATTTGACTCCTTTTTATTCTCTTGTGTTATAAATGTGGTTATGGGAAATGGTCCGAGACTATGGGACGGTTATTTTATATATTGTCATCTGCTACATGATTTATTTTTATGAGTTATAAATCCTAGAATTATTTGCTGTATTAAAATTCTAGTTCTGGAATGTCATTTTTTTACAACATTTAACTTTTTAAGTAACACCCGGGCTGGTTAAGGCTGGGTCATTACAAACCAGCTTTGGCGGTGGTGCTGGGTGTGGAGGAAAGGTTGGTTAGGTCAAGGAGAGGTGGTGGTGGCATGGGTGGAATTGGAGCGAGTGCAAATGGCGGCGAATCGATCTCTGGATGGGCGGCGCTAGGGCATGACTTTCGTGCATCGTGGAGGTCGGGTGGCTGCCGGGAAGGTTGGGAAAAGCTCAGCAACGGCCCAGAGGTGGTTGGCGGCGTCGATCTGTGGTGGTACGGTGGCCAGAGAGGGCATCGACGGTGGCAATCGGGGGTGACGTCGGTCAGTGTCACGGTTTAGGGAAGGTAAGGTCATGATAAATGTTGGGTAGCAATCTAGTAAATAAAAGTTGACTCGACTCCGATTAATGTCAGAAATAATAATTAACTTCTAATAAATTTTAAAAATCTCATAAAATATAATACAGACCATAACATCATATTAACATGTTCTATAACTAATAACCCACCCAAACTGCTCTATAATTAGTCCTAATGCATTGTGGAGCCTAAAAATAATTCTACGATCAAATACATAAAAAATTACTACATATTGTTGTATATTCTGATTACTCATTTCTTATTTCTTGTCATATTTCTAACATTATCATCATATACTCCAGTACACTTGACTATTATCGCTTATAACGCACAGCTGGCCTCGACTAAACATAGAGTTCATTAACTGACTTGACACGAACCAACTGGTTCGCTAATATAAAACTCTCACTCAAGTCACAGATTTTACATGCATAATCATAATATATGAACATAATGCATGAATCCTTTTCTTGATCTAGGTGTTGGGTTTATCCCATATCGGTCGTGGATAATGTTGGTGACTTATATATATGTTAATGGGAAAGCCTTATTCCTTGAGCTACCTTTTAGATTGAGACCCATCAAACTTGTTACAAGTCCCTTTTCAGGGCCCATTGAGCCCAACAGTGGTATCAGAGCCTGGTTGGACTTTGGCATTTTCCTATGCCGATTGTGGATGCTTTCCTCATGTGTTCCACTTGATAATTTAAGGAGAGTTTGTCAGGTGTTGATATGTGGGTTTCGTCTGATGAACGGGAGATTTTTAGACGATGATAGTTTCAGGGTCGCCCGATGTGGGAAGTGGAGATTGTTGGGTTTATCCCACATCGGTCGTTAATGATGTTAGTGACTTGTATATAGGCTAATGGGAAAGCCTTATTCTTTGTCCTACTTTTTAATTAAGGGAAGCCTGTGACACCTATTGCAAGTCCTTTTTGGGGCCTAATAGGCTTATCAGTGGTATCAAAGCCATGTGGGTTTTCTTGTATGCCTATTTCGAATGTGGAAGTTTCCTTCATGGGTTCCACATGATGATTTAAGGAGAATTTGCGAGCTATGATATGTGAGTTCTGTCTAATGAAGGGAAGATTGTCAGATGATGATAGTTTCGGGATCGCCCGATGTGTGAAAGGAAGATTGTTGGGTTTATTCCACTTCGGTCGTGGATGGTATTGGCGACTTGTATATAAGCTAATGGGAAAACCTTATTTTTTTAGCTAGCTTTTGAATTAAGGGAAACTTGTAACATCTATTGCAAGTCACTTTTGGGGGCCCATTGGGCCTGACACCAGGTACCTGAATCTTGTGGTAGGAAGAAGTCGTGTAGAGAAGGAGTGAGACGCAGACTGGAGAAGATGAGTGGAGGGGGTCAATGTCCTAGAGTAGGAAAAGAAGGGCTGGATCGACCTCCTCCATTCTTAGGTACTTTCTCGCTTAATCTCTTCTATTCTCAAACATCATCTATCAAAACCAAAATGACTATTCTAATACTAAACCTCCTACAGAGACTAGGATGCCAAATTTTGGACAAACATTGTCCTTGACCTTTATCAAAATCGACCCTTGTGGTCGATTTAGATAATTAGTTACATTAAATGTATGCGGTTCTACTTATATCAACCTACCAGTTAAATCTAATTATCTATCCTCACAATTTACTAGTTAAATCATAACAGACATCTTATCAGCGATATAGATTTGATTCATATATGACTGTGTCCAGCTTGCTCACCACAATTTTTCCTTGTCCGTTTTCTTATCAATTGGAATTTAACGTAACCAAATGTTCCCTTACATGATAGAACGTTGGACATTGATCTAACATAGCTGTACTCTATCAATTCATCTGCATAATATGAAAATTTTATGGCTGAAATATAAGGAGTAATCTATTATGGTTTTTCCTCCTAAGAGAAGAATAAAGTTAAAGAGTAATAATGGTAATAGTACTATTTTTATACATTTACCCCCTTTCTTCACTCTACCTTCTTCTTTTCTTTCCAGACTTCCCCAGACCCCTTCCCCACCAAGCCAAGCCTCCCCAACTCAGTCCAGGTCCAAATCCCCCTCCCAGATCTGTTCTTCATCATTTCTTCCTTCTCCCCCAAAAAGGTACTCCATCTTCTCCTCATTTCTTTTATTTCTCATATTCGAAATGTTGTTAGGACCATGATAAAACTTTTGTTTGTGCTGTGCGTATATGGGTGATTGACTATATGAGCTTAATATGACAGTTGTATACCTTTATCTGCACGGAAATGAACTGTTTTGGATAGTTTAGTTGTTGAGCGGCTGTTCATGAATTTTTATGCCATGAAGATGTAATTTTTATGCTTGGTATGATCTGGACTGAATGAAAAATGAGTTAGGAGCTTCGTATGGGATAAATTGGTAGAGATTAGGAGCTAGGGAACCAAGTTTTAAGGTGAATAGTGATGTTTTACGTATTCCAGAGCTTGTATTCTTCTGTGACGACCCTAGTTAGCCCAAATAGACTTAAAATTTTGTTGTCCAATTTGACAGGGATGTTAGTCAAGATGTGAGAAGCAAGCCCCTAAGGTTTCATCAAGAAAGGAGATCATTTAGTGTATGAACAATAATTGAAATAGGGAACTATAATGCTCCGTTGTTTGTGAATCCAGACCTAGTTTGAGATTAAATGACTTAGTTGACCTACTTAGAGGCTGTAACTTCTTATGAAATTCTCCAGAAACCTTTTGCCGAAAGTTAGGGTATTTAGAAAATATGTGATTTAGAAAAAGATGTCAACTTATTTGGATTTCATTAAAGTAGTTAACTAACTAAAAAATTTTAGGTGTGTAGTTTTGTCAGAACCTGTTCTAGATTCCAAGGCTAAGATAGATGAATTGATGGGAAAGTCAAAGGAGGTTTTTCAGACTTTAACCTTAATTTTAAAATTTTGGGTGATGAGGGTTTTGGCATTAAATTTAATGAGCATGACTGCTCTAGTGTCAGTGGTGCTTCCCTAGAGTTCAGCTCATTTGGACATTAAATGGGTTGTGCACTGAATTATGCAATCTAATTGGTTCTTGTTAGTGTTGTTGAGCAATTTAGTTAATTTATATGCTATGTGTCGGGTTTGTCTTTCCTTGTGACTTTTGCATTATTCGAGTTGTATTAATGAGTGAACATACATTTGATGCCATTCATTCCATGAGTGAGATTTGCGTAGTGTGGTATGTATTTGTATGCACGGAGTTGGCCCATTAACTAGCTCAAGATGGCCCATGCATTCTATTTCTTCTTCAGAATGTCTCTCTTGAAACAAGCCCATGAAAACTCCACTCCTCTTCATTAAACTTTTATATCATTGTTTAAGGATTTCATCTATGGAGAAGTGATCCGATCATCAGAAGCCGGAAGAATACCTCTGCCCCAGTCAGTCATTCCCGAAGGATTTGAAGCATTATCCAATGTTGTCTTCATCCTTTCGTCAAAGGTTTAGCAATTCCCCAAAGAATTGCTGTACTGAACTATGGCTTAAGAAGGATAGAAGAATTCAAAAGGAAGATTGTAAGAACATAGGAATAGTGAGAATTAGTAAAGAGAGTGAAAAAGGAAGAAGAGAGAAGAAAGAGACAAGGAATATTTGTATATTCGATGCCTCATTCATACACGGTATCCTCCATTTGTTTATTTTTTCCTACAATTTGAAATTAAAATTTCGTACTGCTAAATTTGTTTTCCACTCAAAATTACCATACTGCTAAAGACAAAATTCCTGCATTTGAATACCTACAATTCCAAAATTGCCCTTCTGTTTAGGTCTTCTTCATATCATTCATCAATGACCTTGTCCTCAAGGAAAGAGAAATCATCAAAGAGCATCGTTAAATGAGATTCAGATTCCATGGTAATGTCTGCAAATGTAATGTCCTCCCATAGTATCATAAAAATGTAACCTTTAGCTAATTGTTTCACTCATCTTATGCATTTTAGCTTTGGGCAATATATTCCCAATTGTTTTCAAAAAGATCGTAAAGTGGATCCTTGCCCATCTTTGGCGCCCAAATTTTCTTCAAGTAAGGAAATATAAAATACATCATGTACTCGGTATCCTTCAAGCATAAGCTACTTCACCAATTCGTTGTGAAAGTTTTGTATTTGAGTCAGCTGAAACCTGTTTTAACACAGAAAGAGCTAGTAAAGATGGCATCTCGATCGCACATAATAGAGCTCGGGATGCCATGAAGCTTGAAGACAATATCAAAGAAGATTAGGGCAACTGTGACAGCTGAATAAGTATGACTCAAGGCCATGAAGTGGTTGTAATAAAAAAGTCTCTCTACAGCCACCAAAATTGAAGTTCGACCTTTGGAGTTGGGTAAACCATCAATGAAATTGTGAGATCCCTCAACTTAGTCCCACATCTAATACCTATAAGGAGAAGATCCTGTTTATAAGTAAAAATGGACTATAAAATTTTAACTTTGGTTAACTACTTTAAAGAAATGACTTAGGCTCGTTACGTTACACTTTGGGCTGGGTCATTACAAATGATATCAGAGTAACCTGGTTCCATGTTAGATGGTGGGCTAGACTACAGTCGTTGGCTAGGTTCTCGGTCACGGGCCATAGAAGGTCGTGGTTCACGGGCAATGGAAGGTGGTGGGTTGGGGCTAGCAACGAGACAAGTATAGGAATTTCGAGGACGAAATTTCCTTAGGTGGGTGGATTGTGAGATCCTTCAACTTAGTTCCACATCTAATACTTACTGAGAGAAGATTCTGTTTATAAGTGGGAATGGACAATAGATCTTTAACTTGGGTTAACTACTTTAAAGAGATGACTTAGCCTATTACGTTGCACTTTGGGCCTCATTAAAATTTCAAGTCCGTATAATTACTCAAACAGTTATATATTCCTATTTTGGCATCTTGGTTGGCCTGAGTTCACATTCAACCACCATGCGCCGAGCACAACTGAGGTCAATGAATTGGCTCAGTATGAAATGAGGAAACACCCATAAAATGTCACATATTCATATTTGGGAGTCTTGGTTGGTTTGAGCCCACATTTGACCACCATGCGCTAAGCGCAACCGGGGTGAATGAATTGATTTAGTTCACCTGTCCCCATGTTGAAAGGGGTGACAGGGCACAGTGGCCCAAGATGGCTTATTATGGCAAATATCGGTTACTACATGCCAAAGGCCACGTAGCGTGTGTACGCATACATATAATTGTAGCTAGATGGGCAGCCACCCTCTAAGCATATGAAGAGCTCAGCATAGGCTCATAATCACCAAAAGTTGAATTAATGATGTTGTGGAATATATTAACTTGTTTTTGTAATTATATAACATAGTATTTTTATCACTAACACGGAATTGCCTCTGCAGGTATGAGCATAGAAGGATGGGTAGAATCGGGACAACTAGAGGACTCTCTTATTGGACTATTCTTTGCATGGTAGTGGGATTTTGGTTTGGTTCATGGGGTTAGATTATTATGAGCTAATATTTTATGTTAAAATGTTGAAAATTAAACAAAAATTAATTTAGGAGACATTTAGTTTTGCGTAGTAACACCTAGCTCGTGGCTCGAAACGGACGGGTCGTTATAGAAATCCATTGATATATCAGTCCAAATATGTGAAGGTATGGGCAAGAGTTGGAGGAATCCTGCTCGTGAAGTATTTGCCACTTTATCTCTCTGATATATCTCACAAAATACAAACTATTTCCCTTACATGATCTTTCATTTTGGACCAAAAGAAGATTGCTTGTATACACTAAAGAGTTTTCTGTGTTTTCTGATATCCTTCATGAGAACTTTTTTGAAACTCTATTGAAATAATGTCTATCAAGTCAGATGGATTCAACAAATAAATTCAATGCTTACAATATATAATTCCATCCTTCTAAGTCTGGCTTAAGGATAAAGCTCCTTCAATCTGTTTAGCAATCTGGTACAATAGTTTCTAGCCTTGTTGGAATGGGGCATGAAATGGCATGGATGACTGCTTCCTCATGTATTCTTGAATGCATTTGCAGCTGAATTGTTAACCCTTTCTTGTACTTGATGGAAAAATCAAAGCCCATCAATTTGACTAACTGCTTCTACTGTGATGTTGTAGTCAATTTCTGTTGCCACAAGTGCCTCAAAATCGCATGATTAGTTCGCATAACAAATGGTTGTCCCAGTAGATGCTGTTGCCAACTTTGAATTGCTAAGACAAGAGCTAATAGCTCTTTCGCATAAGTTGGCAGCAAGAGATTCCTCACATTTAAGGGAGCAAGAGATTCCTCCCTTGTATGGCCTTGCTAAAGTATGCCTTCGGAGCTTTATTTTGTATCAACACAGCTCCCATTCCCTTGCTTGAAGCATTACACTCAATAATGAATCTCTTAGAAAAATCTGGCAATACCAAACTTGGTTCGGTTAGGATAGCCATTTTTAGTTCATTAAAAACCTTCAAAGCGAAAGGTGTCCAAGTGAAATAGTCCTTCTTCAACACGGAGGTTAATGGCTTGGCAAGGCAACCATATCCTTTAACAAATTTTCTATAGTAACCGGTGAGGCCAAGTAACCCCCTCAAGGCCTTGATAGAGTCACACCGAGGCCACTCCTTAACTACCAAGACTTTATCCGGATCCATTGCCCATTGACCTTTGTAAATGATGTGGCCAATATAGGTCACTTTCTTCTGTCCAAAAGAAAAATTCTCTTGTTTAACAAATAAGGTGTGATATCCCAAAAGGCATAACTAAAAACTCGTAATGGCCTTCATGAGTTCAAAATGCATTTTTAGAGATGTCATCTATGGACATTCTAATTTGGTGATATCCGGACCTCAAATCCAATTTAGAAAAAATTCTAGCATGATAAAGTTCATCTAATAAATCACCAATCCAGGGTATAGGATACTTATCTTTGATGGTTTGTTGATTGAGAGCACGGTACTCAATGCATAGACGCCATGAACCATCTTTCTTCCTCACTAACAACACTAGATATGAGTAAGGACTATGAGTATGCCTTATTACCTCAGCCTCTAACATCTCAGAAACCTATCTCTCAATTTCTGATCTTTGAATTGGTGGGCATCTATAATGCCTAGATACGACTGGTATTGCCATCAGCAATAGAGGGAAGCTGTGGTCATGACAACATTGAGGAGGAAGCTACTCTGGTTTTACAAAAGTATCCTTGTAAGATTCCAACAGCATAGTCATTTCTTGTTGCTTTTCTGAATCTGAGGGGAGGAATGATGGCTTGGATTGAATTAAACCAGGTGCTGCTATTAACTACAACAACACACCTTGTTTTCTTTTAGAAACAGTCTTGACCATTTTATTCTTTCCCACTACTCACATAGGAGAGCTTTTAATGCCTTGCACTAGATTTCCTTCCTGCCTATGAATGTCATTTGAAGTTTGTCGAAGTTCCACAAAATTGCTCTTAATGTTTGAAGCCATTGAATTCCTAATACCATGTCAAATTCCAGCAAAGGCAATAGATGGACATAAGCTGACCATTTCATGTCCTTGAGTAGCCCAATTTACCTCCTTATAACTACCAGGGCTGGTGAGATGATCCCCATTAGCCACAACCACTTCCATTCGTATGTGGAATCCAGTTTGATGTTCAGCTTAGTAGCCAAGTTTTCATCCAAAAATATATTAGTGGATCCAGAATCCACTAAAATATATGTCAATTGTCTTTTAAGCACTCTTTGAATCTTCATTGTTTCCGGTGTTACTTATTCTATATAGGCTTGTAAAGTTGTTTAACTAAGTCAGGAGCCATTACCTGTTTCTCCTCCACTGTATTTTTATAAGTATCCGATTCTAGAGAAGATTGTTCTTCTAGAGACAATATGGTTTGGATGCTAAACAATTTCTTACATTTATGTCCCGGAACAAATCTTACATCACAATTGAAGCATAGCCCTTTGGCTTCCGGTTGAGCCATTTCTTCAAGGTTAATTTCTATTGAGCCATTCCTTTGGATCTCACTTTGCTGCCACTTATCTACTTGGAAGTTCAACTAACCATTGCCCTCGATTCACACTATTTAACATAGTTAAGAGCAGCTCTCAATGTTCTTGGTTTCTGAGCCTTGATATCTATGCGTAGATTATCTTTCAATCCCCCGGTGAAAAAGCTGACCTGCTGATCAATTGTAACATTTCCTGCTTTAGTGACCAATCGAATGAAGGCCTTGTAGTAATCTGTCATGGATTGAGTTTGTCTTAATTTTGACAATTCTTCGAAAAACACTCATTATCCCTTCACCAAACCTGAGTTTGTAAAAGAACCCCCAACCATACTTTTACTCATCCTTAGATGAGCTGAAATCAAACAATCTTAATTGGTGTACATACCCAAGTCGGGATCAAGCTCAATGTAGTTCTACGGGCTCTCAGGTCATTTTGAGATTACGGGTTCTCAGGTCATTTTGAGATTACGGGTTCTCAGGTCATTTTTGAGATTACAGGCACTCAGGTCATTCTGAGATTACGACTCTCTGGTCATTCTGAGATTACGGTCTCTCAGGTCATTTGAGATTATAAGCTTCTCCTTCTTCCCCACGCTCTTCTCTTCTCCTCACCTCATCTTTGGCACCAAAAACCAAACCAAGCAGTCTTTTTCTTCAACCCAAAACTAGATCATATTCTTCCCTAACCCCCCACAACGTTGTCCATCATCCAACCCCCATGCATAGAACTCATGACACGCTAAAGACAGCATTTCAATTATCCTATTTTAACAAATTACGTAGCATTGGACGTTGATGAAGTAACAACAACACAAAATGA
>JAVDBV010079956.1:0-15654 GCA_032619315.1 Piper longum | reverse complement strand
AGGGGAGAGGACGACGGAGGTGCTGGCGGTGACGGTCGGCGGAGCCCGGCCATCGGCTGGCCGGAAATCGGCCCGAAAAGAGCAGTGGCGCCGCCGAGTGCGGCGACGTTGCCAGCGGCGATCGAAGTGGCGGCGGCGTAACAGTGAAAACGGGAGAAAACCAAATATATATTATATAGGAAGCTAGGGTTGAGTGTATGGTTCAGATCTTGCCACGTGGCACGATCTGGACGATCGACGGCTCGTGGCCTAGTGGGACCCATCTATGGGTACACGCACTATAGATATGGCGGCAAGTTCAGATCGAGACCGTCCGAACTCGAAACCGACTCGAGTCCTGAAATTGATTCTATAGGAGAAAATCGGGGTAAGAATGCTAAATGGGCCTCGAACACTGAACTCAATCAAACTGGGCCCACAGGGCATAAATCAAGTGATCTAAAATTCCTATGATGCATGCAAATGATGTACCCATAAAATCCCAAACGGATACTAAACGCCGCAACGGCCTAAATCTAGGCCTAAAATCCTGTCTAATACATACAAACAAATCTGTATACCTTAGTATACACTGATAACTCGTAATCTTATGATTTGCATGTCGGGCATACTTAGCCTCCATAACATGTTCATACGGCCATTTAGGCCCATACTCATAATCTGAAACTAGTTTGGCTCGATCTTGCTCGTACCAACTCGATATTGACCCAAATAGGGAAAACTTAAATCGGGTAAAACCCTAACCCAAAAAATGGGGTTTTACATACTCTATCCTCATAAATAAAGGAATGGATACCATCTAGTTGGTGAAGAAATGATGCCAAGATGAGAAAGAGGCCATCAGGGCCACAAGCAAGAATAAACAAAATCTCAGTTTCAATGTCGATGCACATCAATGTAATTAGACACTACTCTCCGAACTCATTTGGAGAAGATTGATCCCTACCACACACACCTCCCACATCACCTTGGATAGAGTCGTTTTGTTATATGCCATGATTGAAAAAAGAAAGGTTGATGCGGGGTGGATCATTTACAATAACATTAAGAGAAAATCAAAGCAGGGCTTGTCTCATCTGCAAAGACATCATCTGATGAGCCTTAGTTTGGAAGCCAGAAAGTTAGGACATAAATTCTAGAAGAGATCGCGGAATTCAAGGACATGCAACATAGGCTAATAACTTTCATGAAGTATCAACACAAGTGGAATAGCTACAATCAAGGACAAGATAAGGCCAACAAAATAGATATATCTTATGTCCCCACTATTAAAGCCTCTTTGTCTGTAGGTACATCAGACGTTACAAGGCAGAAGAAAAATAACAAACCCAAGGATGCCATGGCATCCGCCAATAGGGTAGAAGCAAAAGACTAAGAGTGCTAAGGTATCAAATGCAAGGAGCCCACCTACACAAAGTGGTGAAGAAGAAAGTGAAGATGAATAAGAGTAGGATGTTGTAGCACATGTGGGAGGACTAGAGCCATTGATTGACCACTTCACCATGACCAATCTCACCTTCAACGAAGACAATTGACAATCAAAATAGGGATCTCTATCTCCCTTCCCTCTTTCATTCTTTCCTTCATAAACTGTTATTTTGAATATTTTGGTTAAAAATGTTATTTTGCGGATCTTATGGTTTGACTATCAGGGCACATTCAAGTTTAACTTTGGGGTGGGGGGGGGGGGTGGGTGGGGGTAGACATTTCTTCTTAAAAGATTATATAAATATCAACTTTTTGTTACTATGTGTGGTAGGAAAATAGATTTTTTTGGTAGAATGCACTTAGCAAATAATGTGTTCTAATTTTTTATCATGACATGATATGGAGTACAACTAATCTCACATTTGTGGATTTTATGAGTCATGCTTTCCGGGCAACTGAATTATATTCTGACCTGATACTCAACCTCATTAGATTAAGACCAAAAATCTTGTAACCTTAAGAGATAGGGGAATTAGAATCTCACTCTAGAACTCTTGAAGCACAGGAAATTTTTTAATAGTTAGGAAATGATTTAGGTGAGACTCACAGGGCTAAAATAGTTATCCATAATAAATCCAATATTTAGACAAATTTTGCCTTATATTTACTTTCTATTTGTGTGAATAACATAATTCTAGCCCTAGCATGTTCTATGAGAAATCTATTAGTTTCACCTTGGCCTATCATGACTAATGTAGGAGTTTTCTTCACTGGTCAAAGTGCTCGTAAGATAGGAAGGACTAAGTGCAAGTACTTAAAAGAATGAAGAAAAGTTTTGAGGAGAAAAGGAAAATTGAAGAAAGGTGGAAATTTTTAGAAGAATTAAAAGAATTGCCCTGATCTTGAACAATCCTACCATGTTGAGGGACATGTAATGGTGCATACTAAAAAAAGAGAGAAGGAACAACAAGAGAAGAGAAGTAAGAGAAATTAAATCATAGTCACAATCTCTATTGTGCTAACTGATCAGTCAAAAAAAACTCTGAAGTTAGTAACCCATTTTTTAGCCTTCTAACCCCGTTACAACTTAATAAATCTTTTTGATCTTCACTGTCCTCAAGATTTGGTAAAGAGAACCCTTTGCCTTCGAGACTTACGATGAACCAATCTACTTGAGCCCACAAGATTATTAATTGGTGTATACTTGTGTATTAAGGAAGAGATGATTCGTTGTGTGAAAATTGCTCATAACTTTTTGCTTGTGCATAGAAAAGTCCTTCGATTTGATTGTTGTTTTCAGAAATTGGTAAGGCCACTAATATTTTGTTTTGCTAGGAATTAGCAAAGTTGAAGTTTCGGGGCTTCATACTTCGCAAATTAAGTTAATATTTGAGTGGCTTTTGTACAATATTTTCATGCCACAGGGCTGTTTTTGTAGCATTTTAGAAAAAAAAATAAAAAATTTGAAATATCACAAGATAGTAGAAATATGAATAAATTTGGAGACAATTCTATGTAATGAATTATGTTTTTGTTTTTAAGTATCTGGAATAAATCTCGTTCACACTTGCAAGGTAGGATTGAACTACTCCCCCCCCCCCTTCCCCCCCCACCTAGGATGGACCATTTTGGAGCACTTGATCAAACCTAGACACGATCATACCTGTAACCCTCTGTACGTACATTTGACCTATTATAAATGTCTGTGCACATCTACGCATCCTCCCCACTAGTGGACAGATCTACCCAATCCACCTAAAGACTTTAATCTCAGCCTATTAGATGGACACCTGGAAAAGTAAGAAAGGAACACATCCACCTAATGTCAATGATTAAAGAAGAGATACTCATGTGCATTAGTTGAGATGGATGATACAAGGATGTTTCCACTATCGGCTTGGCATGCCACTTCAATGGGTAACTTGAATTCCATGGGACAATTCAAGCAACCCCCACAAATGACTGAGAGACAAAGAGGGGACAAGGGGACAACACTACTAGCATAATTTAAAGAGTAGATGGAATCAACACCTGCTCTACTTTGGAAGAAGGAAAGCACTAAAAAGCTGCCACATTAAGAACAAGAATGCGACCTCCATCAGTTATATATACTCGCATCAATGAAAAGGAAGAGAGAGGCTATTTTGTGAAGGAGTAAACTCATTCTTCCTCTCTCTACCTTCCATCCTCTCAAGTTCCACATTGACAATCTTAAGGAGTTGAAAGCTACGGAGAAGAAGTTGTGGAAGCTGAGTTACAAGGAAGCATCACCACTGAAGAAAAGTTCATGTCATGACCTCACAATTACATATTTGCATAAATTTTTTCCTTCTCTTCTCAATGTTGTCTTCTTTCATGTGCATCATGATGTATTATGATTGTTACGTGGGGTAAACGTTAAGTGATCTGAGGTACTTGATAGATCTCAGTTGATATATAATATATTTTGTTTTGTTATCTTACTGCACTAATTGTGAGTTGATTACTTTATGGTTGTTCTTAATGCTTTAAGAAAGTAGCTTACTTTTACATGATAAAGATATTCGATTGAGATCTAAGAATAGGAAGAGCAATGATGTCCATAGGTGAAGTAGTTTATGGTTCTAACTATAGGAATGTATTAGAATTATAGATATCCATATGAGGGAGTTGATCATAAAGCACCAACCTAACATTATTTGCATAGGAATGTGAAATGATGTTAGAGCAATAGGTTGTAATAAAATGTGGAAGCCTATTACAAGTAATTTGTTTTCATGGATATCAACTGTAATTATGTGTAACTTGATCAATACAACAAGACATGCTACCATTAACTAAGTGAAAGTATTCATCCCAAATCCATTTTTATTATGAGAACTTCTATTGACTTTGGTTGCTAATTTTTTTCTTCGTGCCTTCGCATCATCTTCTAAGTTAAAATGTTGTATCAGTTTCATACCCATGCTCATCATGATAGTTTAGAGTAGATTTATATCATATCATATACTCTTAGTAGGCAACTCATTAGCTTTAATATTCTATCTATCATCAGTACATTAGAACATCCAATCCTCGTGGGAACGATACTCACTCATCATTTTATTACTTATTCGATGCGTGCACTTTCACGATGCATTAAAATAGTATAACAGTAGCCTATATGGTGCGGATCCACATGCTACATATAATATATTTGTACATGTGTGGTGTTAACATAATTGTCTCACATCTCTATATGGGATGGGTGGCGACTAATATAATTATGGATTTCTAGGTTCTCTAAAGTGGCTAGTCATTTTGTTGCTCGGCGGATTCTAGGCTCTTTAAAGTAGCTAGTCATTTCATTTCTAGCTTGATTAATTTCTTCTTGTTTATTAAACATCAAGATAAAGAGACACTGATTTTGTTGCTCTATGTTGATGATATGCTTGTAACGGGAAGCTCTTCAACAATGGTGACTTGCTTTCTCTTGGTTCTCAAATTAGAATTTGCCATGACTGATTTAGTTTTTGTTCGCTATTTGTAGGGAATTGAGATCTCCAAGACTCCACATGGATTGTTCCTCTCTTAGCAAAGACATGTTCAACAATTGTTGTAGATAGCCAATATGTCTGATTGTATACCTATTTCTAATCCAATCATTGTTTAGCAACAGAAGGTAGAAACTATTACTGATTTTACTAATGTTTCTTCTTCTTGGATTATTGTAGGTGTAGCTTCTCTCCAATACCTAACAATCATGAGACCTAACATTTCATTTACGGTAAACACTATTTTTCAGCATATGTAAAAGCCAAATGTTGATCATTTTCTGACGGTAAAGAGGATTTAGGTATCTAAATGGCGCCATTACTCTGGGACATCACATTGTTGTTGATTCATCTCTTTCTCTAACTGCTTACTCTAATTCTAAATAGGCTGGATGCAAACAAACAAGAAGATCTACAACTAGTTTTTGCACAAAACTAAGGCATAATCTTATCTAATGTAGTGCTAAGACGTAAACAACTTTTGCTCACTCGAGTACTAAACTCGAATATCAAGTCATGGCAACTATTGTTGATGAAATGATTTGGCTGACATATTTGTGTAAAGATCTCCAAGTTCAACAATTGAGTGTACCAATTCTCTATTGTGACAACATGAGTACACTCCATCTTTCAATTAATCCTATCTTCCATGCTTGGAAAAGGCATTTTGAAATGTTCCAATATGTTCGAGAGTAGAATTAAAGAAAATTCAAACTCAATGTATTTCTACTTTGATCAATTCGCTATTTGTTTACCAAACCCCTATCTAGTGATGCAATTTAGAAGTTCATTTCCAAGAATGGCCTATGTCATTTGAGTCTTCAGCTTGAAGAGGGTAAAAGGAATATAATAGTTTCTAATATTTTAGTTAGTTTGGTCTAATTTGAATTCTGAGCAGACTAATTATTTCTTGTACTCTAAGTTTTTCATTGCGGCAACTTGTCCTATATAAATAGTATGAGGTTGTAGTGAACAATACAAGTTGAATTCATTTTACAATCTTCTCATACCTATGGGTATAGGGAATGCACATACCATTAAAAAGCTTGAATCAACGACTTGAAAGTCTTAAAAATCAAGGCAAGTAGACTAAATTGACTGCAACGGTAGACTCTTCTGAGATAAACCAGGAACTCACCTCAAGGCAAAATTGGCTTGAGCTATATGGTACCACAAACACCACAAACACTTTGATGTATGCAAAAGAGATATCCTAAAAAAGTCCAATCAAATTCTAGACACAACAACGACCTAAATTAACCCTAAAACCCTCATAACTCTGTCTAAAACCTTATATACCTTGCTTATACTTTAATTGCTCTTGCTCTATTATAGCATAACTAATGCTATTGTCAGTATAGTGGGGCATACTCAACCTCTATAACACTCTCATATGGCTATCTGGGTCTCATACTAATGTTCTAAAAGTTGAACAAACTCAAACTACCACTCAACTAAGCACATGTTCTCAAATGGTAGCCCAAGGTGCACAAAAACTAGTAAAATCCTAAGTTGAAACTTGGTTTTATAAATAGTAAATATAGTTCATAATTATCTTAATGCATGTCAACCTTGAGGTTTTAAATGCAAAGTAAAGATTGGTAAAATGACTCATTTATCACTATCGAACTCCAGATGCACTTTTTACTTACTGCAATCTATCAAAGCCCGAATCTATTACCTTCACTCCACAATGATGATGGTGTATTTGTCATATGATGCAAGGTTAAAATTACAACAAAGGTGTGCAACCAAATTTGAGCTGAAATACCCTCGACTCATTTGCCACAAGTAGATGTTCACTAATTCAATGTAGATACAACTATTAAGGAAAAAAGTTTATAAGCCCCTAAGGAATGAATCCCTTTTAAGATCCCCAATGTAACATTTCCACTTTAAATGTCCCAAAATTATCCTCTTTGACGGAGTTGATTAAATATTTTTGGGATACCATTATTGTTGCTTCAAAATTTGGGCATCAAATTATTTTTATCCACATTATGAAAGAAACTTGGTGTGCAACACCCCGTTTCACTTCGAACCTGAACCAAATCACACTATTAAATTTTCGGTCGTTACTCTTAGTCATTTAAAATGAAATGCTAGCCACAAGGTCTATACCTATCCACTCAAGGTATCAAAAAATGAAAGGTCCGAATGGATATCTAAATGAGCATACAAACATGAAACGCTCAATATGCATGAAAAGACACCTATAGCTAGATTGTGCAAATTAGACATCCTACGTGCACTGAAGTTGCAAGGGGACTAAAATCCTCAAAAAAATCTAGCAAAGTGTACCTAAAATTTTCCCACAATAGAAAAAATGGAAAAAATCCAGCAAAGGCATCCTAAGTAGGACAGATGAGAAAATTTTCCCTCAATAGAAACTTGCTAATATCATTTATTTATCATAAAATAACGATAGCAACGCAAAAAGGTCATGGTCATCACCCCATCCATTGTTGCCACACGGTAATCAGGTACAAGAGTTATGGTCATCTAAACCACCACCTTCATCCTAATTACCCTCAGATACATAGCACATTCTCACACAGTATCATATATGTATCACATAATCATATCATATATTCTTCAACTGAGGAGGTTATGGTCATCTAGCCACTACCACCATCTTGGTCATCCCCATGAGTTCTTATCCTGCAAAACAACACAAACACAAAAGCTCCTCCTAACCATGACTTCAATGCACTTGCAATTCACAAAAGAAACAAGGTTTACCGTACTTGGCCTTTTATATCATCAGTTCCTAGACTTCGGAGTGTGGAGAGTACCTAAAAAAATAAATTATACATGCATACCTCAAAGTATATCATCTGCAAAACAACTCAAACACATGTTAATGATAAACATTATACTAAATTCTACAAAGGTTAACTTCGCAATTTCATCGAAATGTCGGAAGAGACATATGATACACCATATTGGTTGAATAGCCCCACATATCATATCATGAAGCCCACTGGCCCCACAAACATAAATATAATCTTGCCCATTGGTCTAACAACATATATATACCACATACAACACAGGAAAAACAAGTTAACTTCCACCATGAGTCATCCTGACCCTTGCATCCACTCGGCGACAGAAATAATTAATAAAAATATTTCAAAGTGGCAAATGGCCAACGAGAAACCATAATCAAACATCTCCCAAAATATCCTCACCCGGACTAAAATGAGAGGCACACTTTGCACTCTCCCGCATATGATAAACATGGCCGCCACACTAAACATGACAAACACAACATATTATAAACCAACACACCCTGTACAACAACATACCCAAAGCTGAATTGCTAAGCATGACAACATATTATAAAGCCAACACACTAAGCACATCAAGATAACATAACATAAACATAAAGCTGACACACTATTCACAGCATGAAAATATATAAACGTATCATATCCTACACTATGTCCTCATCATGTATATATCAATTGCTGCTGCTATAGCTTGCATCGGAACCAAATACCAAAAATTTTGGAATCTACATTACTTGATAGTACCCGATATTACTATAGCAGCCAGGGTTCGAGTAGTACATATTGTAGGCTACGTATCATACCCCCAACTCTCATATCGTAAAATCAAACACTCACATAAACACATTAAGGAATCTCATATTTGAAGTTTTATTAAATTGCAAATAAGTTGGCTAAACAACCGAAAATTAGTGGAATTTAATAAAATGTCACTAACTCCATCCCACAATCATAAAAAAGACTACGATGGAGCCAAGCCAAAAGTCAAGCTGGAGTAGTCCTAATTAGGTCGTCCCAGCCACTTTAGCATGACGAGCCTAAGTTATTGGGTTTTAGGCCAACTCACACCTCAATAAGTATAGTACTCATGCCTCATTAAGTGTAGCACCTTACCTCTGACATCACCAAACCAACAATCCTTTTTTTAACACCACTTCCCACCTTTTCACCCTTTTCACTTCTTCCTCTTCACCTCCAACGACCATCCTTGCCTCCCTTTGGCTTCCATCTTCTTCCTTGGAGCTCTAAACACCCTTCCAAGCCTTGTTGGCCTTCTAGGGTGGTAGGTCGTTGAGTTGGATGTCTAAAAGACTCCCCAGCCACGTTTGAGGTAAAGTTCTCCCCTTTACCTCTTTTGCTTGATATTTGCATGTTGTTTTGCTTAGATCTATGCTTGTAAGTATTTTTACCTTATTGTTTTCATGTATATCTAGTTGTTATGAGTGCATAGGGCTTAAACTCATCATTGTTTCATACTTAGATAAATAGTTACGCAAATTTAAAACTGTTATTGTCATGATTTTACACTGTTTTAGTGGAAAATTAATATCACTTTCTACGCGTCATTGTTCCATGATTTTTGCATGTATATGCTCATATTGAGTAGATCTACAACTTGTATGTTGATTATTTTGTCATATCTAATGTGATTGAGCTTGTATGGGTGTAACCCTTAAGAAAAGGTGGCAACTTTCCTAGTCCTTATCCACAATTTTTGCACCTCGTTGTCAGTCTCGATCATGGTCATCTTTTTCATTCTTGTTTATCTGTGTCTTGGTTTTCTCCTATAATTGTACCACACTACAAATACCTAATTAAAGGCATGAAAAAATCCCTATCAATCCATTGTCCTTGTTATGATCTATGTTGATTAATGTATGATTTGTGTTGGTGATCCTTTGTGAGCCTCTAAAATATTTTATAAAATTTATAAAAATTATTTAATAATCTAATAATTGTATACTGTCACCAGGTAAAATTTGGTTTAACTAAAAATAATTTAGGCAGTTTTCTTTCAAGGATTTTGGGAGTGAATATGAATCTAGGGTCTAACCATGATTCCTTAGCTCCAGTTGTAAAATCTGTAGAGCCTAGTGTTGTTGGTGAAAATTACTAAAATTTCACCAGGACCTTAAGTGGCATCCAAATAGCACGTCCACCAAATTTCATAGCTTTAGGAAGAGTATTAAATTCGGTAGGATTTCTTAAGCCCATTAGGCCCAGTTAGCTCTAGGAATTCCCTATCAATGCCTTCCCTTCCCAATTCCACTCAGCCCAATTGCATGGGTTTTGGACCTGAAAGTTTAGTGGGATCAATTCCAAGGATTTGGCTAGATGTTACCTTTTACCTAGGCCCATTTTGACTTCTTAAGCCCATGAAAAAGCCTTACCAATTTGGTGCGCAACCTAGGAACACTATTACCCGATCTTGGTGGACTTTGTTTACCATGTTGGCCCACGGACCAGAACTTGGTAATTTTTTGTACATACCCTTTGAGTTTAAAGGCCAATTCATCCAAAATTCAGCCCATTTGGATAGTTTGGTCTATCCAAAAAATTGTCTGGTTAAGTCTGTTCAATCAAACTCTAAGGTTGGACTTCGACTAAGTGAACATGAAACCTTAAACCTTAATAAGGTTACTTAATGATGTTTAACACTTCATTAATGCAAGATAATTAAGTTAAACTATTTTTCTAAATCATGCTAGTGTGAAGGTTTTGTCTCATTTTGCATGCCGATGTAATCCGATGGTGATTCGGGTTTCACTTTTGTTAGGATTCGTGGGGTGAGCTTACCGGTTTTGGATGAGTTCCCTCATCTAGCTCCATAGGACTCTTCTGTTTGATCTCTACATGACTCCATGAATGAGTTTTTCATCGTGTTTTAAAAATAGGATGGCTTCGGCTGCATTTTCTCAGATTCCTTTGATGTCACGCCATTTTATTGGATTCCTTTCAAGGATGAGATCCCTTGATCATTTTTTCAAAGCTAAGCTAAAAAAAACTATTATATGCAAGTCCCTACCTTCCCTACCCAAGCCTACTATACGTATATGAAGGCTTCCATTTACAAATATGAGAACATTGTACAAGAGGTATGAATTGCACTAGTGCTTCCTTAAACCTTAAGCTAGTGCAATGTATGAGAGTACTGAGTAACAAAACACATTTCCTAAATTTGTGACAATAACTTAGCCAACTGTTCTTTTTCCTTACGAGTACCATGGTCGGCATTTCAAGGACAATGTGAGGGCGTAAATTATGTACGTAAGTATGAATTGTTGAGGTAACATACCAGCTAATTTTTTATATTTTGCTTACAGCCCTCTATGGCTCCTTCTGAAGTTTCTAAGTTTCCCATAGGTAACAAAGTACCCATTTTTCCCTAGCACACGATGATGCCTCTATATTTTTAATTTACCTTATGGGTTATGTAAAATAGGTAACCCAGTGTTTACCTTATTGTAGAGCATCAATATGAGTAATTTATATACTTTACTATTCACTATAACTAAGTATAAGAACTGAATTATGCATCCACATCTTTTAAAAACTCAACCTCTTAGCTACATTGGGGGTGTTGCCTTCGGTTAATTCAGAGTGATCATTGCATTTTAGCCACCCTCATAGTTGCAGTAGAAGTGTTTCCTCTTCTGTGGCTCTGAGTGTTCATTCAAGAGCCTTAAGTTTTAGATCCTTCCAATGTAGTAAGATCAACATGCATTATAAGAAATAACATAAGTTGTCATTCTTAAGCCTCCTTGAGGGTTGAGATCCACTTTCAAAAATTTATACATACTAGTCCAATAAACCATTTTTCAAATGATAACATAAATATTTTTTCCACTCCTTGGGCTGAATTGAGGTGCTACAGTTGCACACCTAGGTTTGTTGGCGAACTTTGCATCTAAACTCATAGGGAGAAGTAGTGATCGACTACTAAACCCACATGGAAAACTATAACTGATCACATGTGCTATTAAGACAGTGGTCTGGGCTCTAATGCAATGGTCATTGCTTAAAGGAGATACATTGTACCCTCTAGCATAACATGTTTGTTGAACTAGTTATAAATGGTGTACCTTGGTACGTAAAGTAAAAGTGAAAACTAGTGTTTAGGCACATATACTATATGATAAATATGACATGTTGATTTAATATAGCATAAAAGGATTAAATGTTTGATTAATCACGTAAAATAGAGGATCATAAAACTCCCCAATTAATGTCTAAACATGGACATGGTTATCTTGTTGTCGACGAGCTAAGACTTCAGCTATCTGAACTCTCATTACAATCTAGACTAGCTACCTGAATCTACATGCTATAATATGACGCATTATGATGATTCAAATAATATATAACAACACTCAAATTATGTTTGTTAAATCATATTAATACCATACAATCCATAATTACTACTCACAACATAGCAAGCATGACATCAATAAAACATAAAATTAAGGTTTCAAATGTCTCTAATTTAGGGATACATATCTCCTGAGATACTTAGCCAAAATCTCTCAAATTTTATAGGTAGAAATTAGAACTTATGAAGGTCATAACGCGAAAAGAATCGTTTGACGGCGAGTTCTACAATGAAAGTTATAAACATTTTAAGATAGGTGCGGAGAAAAATCAGAAATAAGTGTTTGGGCGCCACGATGCTCAAACTAGCCCCCATCTTTATTTTTGTGAGAGTCGTGGTGTTTCGTGCTTTGGCAAAGCCCTAAATTGTTTTTCTTGTATCTTATTCAATTCTAATTTAGTGAAACAAAGTTTGGGTTTAAAAACTTGTTAAGCACAAAATTATGGGCTATAATAGGTTTTTAATTAAACATAATTTACCCCAATTTTATTTTATTTTTATTTAGAGAAAAACTTGCAAAGAAAAAGTGTTCTTGCTCTAAACTTCATATATTTTATCAATTCAAAACATGAATCATTGTTAGATCATAAGAACTACTTCTAAAACTTATTTAATGCAAGTCTAACCATAAATTAACATCTGAACATTAATTTGATGAATTATATAAACATAGAACATGGAAGAAAATGTGTAGCTAACATGGTGCCACAAATAGAAATATAAAATATGATTATGATGCATGAATTTACATGATTTACTTGTTTTAATTGAGATTACTAACCTCTTATTTGATGATTATGCCTCGAACTCCACACCAACACCTTCCCCACACAATCACCAAGGGAGGAGAAAAAGGTTAAATAGAGTCAAGCTAGAGAGAGAGGGCATCTAGAGAGAGAAGGGCTAGAAATAGGGGGCGGCTAGGGTTGGGAAGTTGCAAAATAACAATTTCGTGCCCCTTGACTTGATATATACTCTAGGCCTTTCTACTATGCCTAGGACATCTTCTTTGTATTGTCAAAAGACTAAACTATCATTAGTCCTACACGAGTACCTAACTAGGAAGACCCATCTACATCCAATGACTGACTCTCACCTTAGGACAAAACTCAACCGCTGAACAACAATTAGTGTTATATTTTCACTTAAATTACTTGATCGTATAAATAAGTCCTTTCAGCCCACACATTAAACTCAAGGACTAGTTGAACTCAACATTTAAGATATGTGTATGGTAAGAAGTGACTTAATCTAACTTGTCCACTAAAGGTTATTTGTTATCTTGACTACTAGTCCCTAGTAATTTAATTTGACCTTTTGCCGCCTCTTATGATTAAGCATTAGACAAGGTTCTCACAAGGCCAAATTTAAGATAATTAACATATAAATATATAATTCGGAGTATCTTTCATTAACCTATACTAACTTATACAAAGAAAAAATTTAATGCGCTAAAAATAAAAATTTAATTATGATTATATATTAGTCAAGAAAAAAATTTTAAATTAAGTAATATTAATAAAAAGGCCAAACATTACACCCACAGCCATAAAGCCAACAGCTGGCTCGAAACATGAGAGGAAGACCCTCGCCAAAGAACAAGAATTAGAAGAAGGGTCACCGGATTTGCTTACGTTTTCCAGCCAGCCAGCCTCACCTCAGGCCAAAATCTAACGTCCATAGTGTTTTCCAATTTGTGAAGATTTGATCTAGTTTATGCCCACCTGCCAATGATAATAGTCGCCGCTGCCCAAATCCGGTGCTATCTTTGGCCATCGAAGTGCCATCAATCGAACCTCCTCATTGTGCCCCACTGATCTGGGCGGTCGCCAGAGCCAGCTGCCACCCCAGTCACTGTCAGAAGGTGTAACACCCCGCTTCGGTTCACTCTCGAACCGACCCGGAAGTGTCATCGGCGACCGAATCTTTCGCTAACCTATTAGATTCGATTAAGCAGACCAGGATCTACCCTCGGCGTCTTAAGACGGAGATACAAACATGCAAGGCATGGATGATATGCATGGGTTCTAACGTGGTCCTACATGCATGCCATGATATGTAAACAAAACAAAATAAAAGCGATAAACGAGAAATCACAAAGAAAATACTTATTTCTTCGAAAAATCGGACAGAATTTCCCCTAAAAGTGCAATAAGGGCCAACGTGTCCACAATAAGAATACTGATATATATATTTAATCAGAATGATATAAAATATGACAATCAAAACCAAATGCAATCATCTTCATTTTCATTTTCGTTTGAGCCGAGTCTCAGCTCCAAGGCTCCTTGTTCATTCACATTTTTCTATTCATTTCATACGCAGTTCGTCAAAATATAATGTAATAAAATTTCCAATCATACGCTATTAACACACTATCATTAGACATCATGCAAGGCAAGTGCATGTGTGCACGATTCTGTGCTGCTCCTCCGCAGTCCCGATAGCTCTCATTCATCACGCTCCTCACCTACAAATAGTAGAAAAACGTCAGCAACGGTTGTCACTGGTCCGGAATTAACTAATACCAAACTGGCACAAGAGAGCTAACCCTCCTGTTGAAAGAAAAACATCACATGAAATCATCTTTCTCATTCCATACTCACAATGGGAGGCTCTTCCATACCACTCTAAAGTGGCTGTCTCTAGGTTTACCTTTGTCATCTCATATTTCTCATTTCGCATTCTCATTTCACATTCTCATTTCAAGTTCTCATTTCATTGTCAAAGGTCATCATCCATACCACTCTAAAAGTGGTTGTCTCTAAGTTTAACTACTTCCATACCACATGTGGTTGTCTGTTAAATTTACCTACTTCCATACCACATGAGGCTGTCTGCCTCATAATTTTGCATGGGTTGTCGCTAAATTGCCTTCTCTCACACCAACCTGCATGGGCAAAGAAAAACAACGCAAAAACTATATATACATATAGGCCTGGGTAGGGATTCATAAAAGAAAGCCCTGAGGCAACTTGTTGTGGATCTCGTTTTCGAAAACATACTCGGGGGATCTCATCCTCGAGGGTTATTAATCCGGAAATACGATCGGTTAAATGACCCGAGATAAGTGGGATCCAATAAAACGCCACTTAATTCGTCCTGCAAGTAAGAAATCAAACCTACGATGAAATAGAGAGTAAAATAGAGACGAGTCCTAACGTACCTGGCAGAAGCTCCAAGCGTGGTTGCGCACCTAGGCGGCAAGCTCCTACTCCGTACCTACACAACAAAACTAAATACTAACTCCCGTTCATGATGCAATCACACATCCTACAGCATACACACAACAACCACGCATCAATCAACACACATCAGCCATATAACAATCAACATACATCAATAATAATCAATATAATTTTCCTACTCTACCTTACATTAAATCACAATACCTATTTAGTTGACCTAATTAATCACCTAGCATTTATTTTAATATCACACAATCACATACATCCCTATTTTTATTAACATAAAAATATATAGCACACCAATCATCCAATCATACCATCCTAGCAGATTGAGCTAATAATCATTAATTTTAAATAATTAAATT
>JAVDBV010079949.1:0-15269 GCA_032619315.1 Piper longum | reverse complement strand
GGGTCTAGTGATAGCCTCCCCATAAAAAGGCTACGGCCGGGGTGTGTGAGGCACTTGCCCTAAAATTGATAGTGAGAACTTCCCCACAAACGAGGCGTAGTAATCACCTGAGTCTAGTGATAGCCTCCCCATGAAAAGGCTACGACCGGGGTGTGTGAGGCACTTGCCCGAGAACTGGTAGTGAGAGCTTCCCCACAAACGGGGCGTAGTGATCACATTGTTTTGGAGTATAGCGGCATCGCTCCACCGCATATTAAAATAAACGTAGAAAACTAGTGGAATGTCTTTGACTTGTTTTATCTATTATACTACTTAGTGTTGTAATCACTAACGCGGAATTGCCTCCGCAGGTGTGCAGATATGAAATTAGGTGGGAGAAGCCATTGACAACCAGAGCTTGGAGCAAGATAAATATGAGGACTCCCTTTTAATTTTATTTGAGTTATATATGTAGCTATGGGAAATGGTCCTAGACAGTTGGAACAAAGCTTATACATTGTTGTTAAATTTTTATCATTCAGCAACTTATTAGTTTGTTTAAGTAACACCTGGCCATCTAGGCCCAATTAAATAATTGAAAAATGGCGGGTCGTTACATAACATGTACGGAGGAGCTTACGGTTCTCACTAGTTGAAGACCCATGAGAATTCCGGGTATTAGCGTTTGATGCCCTGATACTCGATGATGTTGGAAAATTTCTTTGACATTTTCAGTATTGCTCTCTTAGTGTATGTGTAACAGGTAACCATGATCCTTGTTTAAAATGCTACCATCATCTTCATGCAACTAATAAGAAGACCTAAGCCAATCACAAGAACTAAGTAGTAAGAATATGATGTAAGTAACATCATGCATGCTCACAACTGTAGTGGGGGTGTGTTTCTTCTACAATTGGGAGTGATCGTCTTATTTTTAATGTCACTATTGATAGCTTTAGGAGAGGTTTTGCCTCTATTATGGCTAGGGGTGTTTATATAGGATTCCTTAAAGTCTAAGATCTGCCTTTGTAGTACAAACTCTACACATATTCTATGAAACCCAAGCCTGGCGTCCATCCTAATCCACCACAGATGGTTGGCATCCCCTTCGGAAATTATAATATCATGATTTTGTCCGTCCTTTCTGGCCAAATTGAGGTGTTAGATGGAACACATTGTGTATGCTCGAGAGGCTAGGTAGCAAAGCCAAGCGATAAGTCAAAGCTCCTACCATCTCAAGTATCTCAAAAGATTCGATGTGTCGTAATTTTAATTTGCTTGAACTCTAAAATCACACCACACCTGTGGTTGGTGAGATCTTTAAGTATACTAGTTCCCCAACATTCAATTCAAGATCATTACTATAAAGACCGTGAAAAAAAAATTATAAATATCTACACGGTCGGGAAATGATCAAACTTTGAAAAATTATTATGATTAATTATATTATATTCTCAACCCAGTTAAATATTATATTTTTTTCTTTACTCAGTTACCCGTTTAAATGAATATGGGTGTTGGGATATTTTTCACATACCCTAGCTGTCCACCTCTACCCTATGTTCAATATATTATTTTTCCAATCTAGATCTCCCACGATTTTCATTACGTTAACGCCGCCGCCACTTCGGTTTGCTGCTGGCGAGTCTTTGCCTCACCCCTGGCTACTGCACCGTCACCCCATGACCACCTTGCGGCCAGCTTTCCAGTCGTACCTCTCACGACCACTGGAACCGTCGCAGTCGCTGCCTATAACATAGTTTTTAGAGCCGGTTTACACCTCCGCCACCACCGTTAGGGATATTTTCTGGCATCAGTGAGCCACCACCGGACACCCCAATGTCTTCCACTCATCTAGATCAACTTTTTGAGATCACCTATGACCCTCGCCGTGGCCATGATATCCGTCGGCGACGCCACCGCTAACGACAACGACTTCTCAATGTTACAGCCGATTTCTGGCCAGCCCGTGGCTGGACTCTGCCGGTCGTCACCACCAAACCTCCGCCGTCACGTCCTCTTTCGATCGCAACCAATGGCACCATCAGCCGCGCCACCATCGACGCTCTCCGGCGACGGGCACCGCCACCCCCGTTCAGCCCATATACCCATCTGTTTGCCCATTTTTTCGTCCGCCAGTCCACGTTCACATCCAACTGATCATTTCCTAGTGTGCCAGACTATGTCCATGTTCTTGTCCATCAACCTACCTGACCCAACCCAGCATTTGGTTCAGCCCATCCGGTTGGTCAGGTTCAGCTCGTATTAAGCCGCTTCTCGATTGTTTTTGGTAATTTGAGAATTCTAACATTAGTTTAGACACATAATCACATTTTTTAGCGATTTTAAATGTTATGAGTATTTTATTTATTTATTGAATTATTATTTTATCAGTTATTTAATTATTTAATTAATCATATGCTTACTAACACATGTATATATATAATATTTACTCGTGTTTAGCCATGTATTTATATACTATGATTATATTATTATTTTATTACTAGAGTATTATTTATGCTCATCTATTTATTATTTATCTAATTATGTATGCGTGTATTCTTTGATTATTTATAAATTAATTACTTATTATTATAATGTCTTGATTTGTTTGGCACTTATTTATGTCCAAGGTTATTAGCATTGTTTTATTTTTATTTTTTATTTTTTTATGTGTTGATGATATGAGCACACACCATAAGCACGCATCATATAAAGACATTAGTATTTTATCTAGCATTGGGTTTCAATTTAGGTTACGCGGGTTAAACTCATCAACGTAAGACGTAGGGCTCCATTCATTTAAATTAGCTTTTCGTTTCATTCTTGGTATACCAGTCAACCTTCCAGGTCCTTATAATCATTTAAAATGTTGTCTTTTACTTTATGGGCAGTTTGGTCGGCTTGAGCCCAGATTCGACCACCATGCAACGAGTGCAACCGGGTTCGAGGAATTAACTCAATCTGACACAAGGCCGCACCCTTCATAATCTCAAAATGCATATGTCAGAATGGACCTGACAGCCCATAATCTCATAATGGGCATGTTACAATGGACCTGACAACCCAATAATGTTAGAATAGACCTAACACCCAATAATGTCAGAATGGACCTGACAGCTGGATATGTCAGAATAGACCTGACAGCTAATAATGAACATGTTAAAATGAATTTGACAACTAGTAATGGATATGTTAGAATGAACCTGACAGCAAATAACGAACATATCAGAATGGACCTGACAGCAAGTAATGGACATGTCAGAATGGACCTGACAGCAAGTAACAGACATGTTAGGATGGACCTGATGCCAATAACGGACATGTTAGACTGTATCTGACAGCTCATAATCTCAGACTACTGAAGAATATTGATGGGGTTTTTATTGACTTGTTTTATTTAATCATACGGCTTAGTGTTTTAATTACAAACACGGAATTGCCCCCACAGGTTAGCCATGTTGGACCGAAGAATAAAAGATTGCTAGGTAGTTCTTTCATCGACTCAGGTCTGGTGAATGGAAAATAAGTAGACTTCCTTTTTATTCTCTTGTGCTATATATGTGGCTATGGGAAACAATCCGAGACTATGGGATGGTTATTTTATATATTGTCGAATGAAACATGAGTTATTTTCATAAGTTATAAATTTTAGACTTATTTGTTCATTCACCATTTTAAGTATCACCTGATCAGGTCAGGGCAGATCGTTATAGGGCTGGTAAGTTATATTTTTGAATAATACCCGAGCCAGTTAGGCCCACGATATTGCATTTTTGGCTGGGTCGTTAAAGGTGATATCAGAGCCTGGTTTCCCACTAGCTCACATCTTATGACTCAAGTGCCTTGTTGAAAAGTCCAGTAATTATCTTTTTGCAATGTTTTATGTTATTGATGAATGAGTGTACTCGCTAACAAACATAAGTAATAACCTAAAAAAAAGAAATTAAGCTTAACACGAGTATAGGACGGTGTGCCACTTATGTGTCATGGTAGGTGCACATGACACCTAAACCAATGAGCATATATGGGACGTGTTTACAATTAGTGGTGTTATCGATGTAATATTGGTGGTATGAGACACCTGTGCGATATGGATAACAGTGTCATGAGACAGTGTGCCCCACATTAGCTATGCATGTGAGTGTCAATGCTTAAAAAATAAAAATAAAATAAAATACTAATGAACAATAACGAAGAATAAATTTTGACGTTTCGGATGGCAGGCACTCATAGATAGAAAAACCGATCTACTCTGTCAAATTCAAACAAGTAGAATGTACTAGCTTCGATCCTGGCGGCCATACAGGGACTAGCGCAGGCTTCAGAAAATACAAATTATGTGCTTCAGAATATTGTTCAATGGTTATCAGAAGTGGTAGCAGGGAATGTAGCCTCAAACTTGGCAGCTGGTCTCAAAATCACCCCAGATGGTGATCAAGGATAGCTGACCCGGCTGAGCGAGGGGAGTTTCTAAACCCAGTGCCACCGGTAGTCCGAGAAGTGGTGCCACCAGCTGTTGATGATAGTGATCATTACACTGTAGAAAAGTTCAGGAAGAATAGAGTTGAGGTTTTTGTCGGAGAAATCGATCCAATGAAGGCGGAGAGCTGGATAGCCATTATCGAAAAAGCGTTTAAGACTCTATTTGTGCCCCACCGCCATCAAGTGAGGTTGGCAACATGCATGCTTCAGGAGGAAGCATCTTACGGGTAGAAATCTATGAAAAAAAAAACTACATTTCATAGACGTTAGATTTCTTTTATCACATGGGCGGAATTTGTGGCAGCTTTCAATGGACAATATTTTCCAGAGCATGTTGTTCAGAAGAAAGCACTGGAGTTCGCTATCCTGGCTCAGAGGGAGGATTCAGTCAGAGAATATGCCAAGAAATTCTTGCAGTTGGAACGTTTTGCACCTAGGATTTTGGCAACCGACAAGGCTAGAGTGGACAAATTCTTCATGGGGTTGAAGCTAGAATTGAGGACTAGGGTTGCTACGGCGCTAAGGGGCACTATAACCAAGGTGATCTATGCAGCCACTACTAATGAGTTGGTGTCCGAGTATTACGTGCACAGAAGCAAGGGAAGAGAGTGGTGACAAAATTGTTTAATTGTGAGATGGAGGTCATTTTCCAAGGGTCAATGCCTGATTCATCTCCTTGTATCGTGTCGATCGGTGATGTAGTTGAGTTGTTTGGTGAGAGTTATAAAACCTTTTTGGCTAACTTAGTTGAGTCTGAGTTCAAATCCAAAGAGTTGTCCATGATTCTTGTGGTAGCAGAGTTTCCAGACATATGCCAAGATGAACTTCGAGGGTTACCACCTAAGCGGGCTGTAACACCCCGATCCAGTTCACTCTCAACCCGACCAGTACCGTTACAATGTATCAAACTACTCGTAACCGATTAATTTAGTTGACCCAAAACATCAACGGCTACGATATAACCCTCTCGACGTCTTAAGATAGAGTATGCCGCTAATGCGCAACGAATATATGAATGAAATGGAATAACCTTAGCAGGATGCTACATGCATGTCATGACAACTACCACACCAGAAATAATTAAAATAGCAACGAAATTTACGAAAAATCTTTTAAAAAAACGACAGAGTCTCCCCTAAAAGTGTAATAAGAGGACGACCTATTAAAAACACCAGAGTATAATCTATATTTACGAAACAATAATTTACACCACAATAGATCCAAAACATAAATATACGTCGCAATCGGGGTCTAGCCCCACTTGCAACCCTGCTCATTACATTTAGCTCATTTGCATCTTAGCATAGCGAAGTACTTCTTGTCATTTAGAACTTTCTTGACAACATTTCCAGAGCTTTTCTAAAACAAGTTCAAACAATTCTAAAACAAGGCATATAAGCCACACATACACATGCATATATGTACACAACTTGTAAATGACAAGCATCATTTAACCCACATCATCTCTTACGCAAAAGTCGGTGTGACGCGAGGTCTGTGTATGCAATGCAATCATTAATTCTTCGTCAAGGCTGGCATACACCAGTCATCTTCCTCACCTACGTATATAGTAGAAAAATGTCAGCAACGATTGTCACTGGTCTGGAAATAGTTAATATCAAACTGGAACATGAGAACAAACTCTCATGGAAAGCAAGCAATCATATATTTTCCTCAAGAACTCTCAAAAGGGCAACTACTAAGGAGCCATTGAGCAACTGACTCAATAGCATCCCGATCTAGCTGGTATTGTACCGCTCTCGGCATTTCTTTTCTAATCTCATTCTCGTGAAACCTTTATCCTAAGCCCTCTCCAAACCTCCATATTTCTCCTGTCCTTGAGCACATAGGTCGAGTACTCTCAGGCATGCACCTTCAGTACCCTTTGAACCACTAGTCCGGACAAGCGCTGTACTTAACATTACCCATATAACTCCACGTTCTCCGGGTGTGAGGCACTCAAATGCAAAGTTATCAGGATCCCTCGGGAATGGAACAGTATGCTACACTCATCCGGAGCCCACTTTGACTAGCACGGCATCCGCTCATGGTACGTGTAGATCGATTCGCCCATCTCTTGTGTCACTGAAAACTCGATAAGACTATTTATAAGGCTGGGTTGAGATTTATTATAATAGGCCTGAAGGCAACTTGAAGTGGATCTTATTTTCGAAAACAAACTCGAGGGATCTCATCCGCGAGGGTTATTAATTCCAAAAAGTAATCGATTAGATGACCGATGTTACGTGTGGTCCAATAAATCATCCACCTGACACGTTCAACGATCTATAAATCAAACCAGCGATGGAGTAGAGCGTTAAACCTGAGAAGCGTGTCCTAGTGGACCTGGTAGAAGCTTCAAGCGTGTCCACCTGCCTAGGCAGCAAGCTCCTACTCCGTTCCTACACATCAAGCTAAATACTAATGCCTGTTCATGATGCATACACACCTTCTTATCATACTCACATCAATAATCATCAATACAAATTATTCTACTCTAAGTTACATTTGATTACAGCAATTACTTAGTCCATCTGATTAATTCCTTAGCATTCGTTTTAACACCACATCATACACATTCATAATTGTATTAACAGGAATATATCTAACACATCAATCATTAATCCTAACATCCTAGCATTCTGTTTACTCAATCAATATTTTAAATTAATTAAATCAAAATTAATTATACCTCGCGCGGTTCGTGGTTCAAATTCGGCACCCTATGGCGCCCGAATCTTGGTAGGGTTTGATCGGAAGGATTCGGTGGAACATCAGATGATTTCTAGCGAGTCCTGTATTCCGGCAAATTCCAGCGGTTTTTCGACCGTTCCTGCGGTTTACTTGCGAATGCTCCGGAAGGGCAATCAGGGGTAAGGGTTAGCACCGTCTCGGCAAGTTAAACCCAGTGGTGGTGACGACGAGGGCAGCAGTGGCAGCGATGACCACCACTGGTGGCATCTAGTTCGGTTGGGGCAGTTGGTCTCTCCGATCGGGCTCACGGTCAACCTCAATGGCGGTGCTAGGTAAGGGGGAAGTGACTGGGAGGTCGAGGGGTCCGACGTCATGGCGACGGCGGTCCGACGCGGACAGCGGCAGATCGTCGACGAGGAGGTGACGAAATAACGGGCAATTTCGGCATCGTGGCAGCTGGAAGGTGGCCGGGCTTGGTCATGGCGGCATGGCGACAGTACAGGCGATCTGGGTGGCGTCGATCGGCAGCGGAGGCAGCGCTCAGCGGCGACGGCGACCACAAGTGCGGCGGCTAGGATTTGGGAGGGGGTGGAATGAAGTGTCGGTTTTTGGGGGAGGGAGATGAGAAGTATTGGGGTTGCAAACTTGTAATTTAAACTTAAACTCGACACTGGCTCGAGTCAAGAATACTAACTAACTCGTAATAAATCATAGAAAAATCTAGAAAAATTGGGAAAAATCCTATAAAATAACACATTACCACAAAATCCAAATGACATGCACTATAATTAATAACCCACCCGAATACGATATACACATCCTAATGCGTTATTCGGCCTAAACTATATCTACGGTTACAAAATGAAAAAAAAAAAACCATCAACTGTATACTCTCATATCCATTGATTACTTAGTATGCTGATGCGTATCTGACGCTGTCATCGAATACTTGGGTGTACATGAACCCTCATAACACATGCACACGGTCGACCTCGGCCCCGTGCACGTGCTCTGAAAGCTAAATTGACACTAACAACGATCGAACCGACCAGCTAACGACTATAAATCCGTGACTCGAGTCCCGGGTTTTACACGAACAGTGGAATTCGCCATTGACCTAGGACCAGGAGTAACACCAATTTCTAAAGCACCATATTGCATGGCTCTAGCACAACTCAAAGAGTTAAAGGGTCAACTAGGAGACTTGTTGGAAGCAAGTTTTGTCCAGGAAAGTATTTCACGCTGGGGAGCCCCTGTTCTTTTCGTAAAGAAGGAGGATGATTCACTTCGGCTGTGTATTGACTATCGCCAACTCAATCAAGTGACAATCAAGAATTGGTACCCCTTACCGAGGATTGATGACTTGTTTGATCGGATAAGAACAGCCGGGGTATTTTACAAGATAGACTTGTGGTCTTGTTATCATCAATTGCAGATAAAGGAGTCAGAAATATAGAAAGTGGCTTTCCGAACTTGATATGGACATTATGAGTTTCTTGTTATGCCTTTCGGTTTAACAAATGCACCAGCGGCCTTGATGTCACTCAAGAACATGGTATTCCACGCATACTTGGACAAATTTATTATCGTGATTGTGGACGATATTCTGGTCTATTCACCTAATGAAGAAGAACTTCTGAAACACCTGTCCATTACTCTTCAAGTTCTGAGGGAGAATCAATTGTTCGCCAAGCTCTTAAAGTGTGACTTCTGGTTGAAGGAGGTAAATTTCCTCGGTCGTATTATCTCAAAATCCGGAGTTTCAGTGGATTCATCCAAAGTAAAAGCGGTCACTAATTGGCTGCTGTAAATACCCGAAAATAATAATAATAATAATAATAATAATAATAATAATAATAATAATAATAATAATAATAATAATAACGTTCAACGCGGTGGGATCGAACGTGGGAAACTTAATTTTTTTTCCATTTAAATGAAATGTCGTTAGCTGGTTAAGTATGAATTACACGGTTAAGTGAAAAGTAATTTTTTACCGGTTAAATGAATTACTGTGAAGGGGTGCTTCCACGTACCCTAGCCGTCATTTTATATCATTATAAAAGGAGAAGGGGAGGGCGTCATCTTCATTTTTCCTCAGACAGACGCCGTCTTCCTCCTTGCTTGGATAATTTTCTTCTTTTTCCTCCTCTCATAATTTTCATGCATGCATGCATGTTTTACAATAATAATCAATGGATAATAAACTAGATGATTATGGAATAAATGTCTAGAATCACAAGAAAGGGAAGAATTAAATTGAAATAAAAAGCTGGAAATAAAATTGGAAGCACGCCCATGAGTGCAATTCCTGCTGCACGATCATTGTGTGTTGCTGTTGTTTCATCTACATCCTCAAATAGGAGAGATTTCCATTGAAATTGCATACCAAGAAGGTAGCACGCCCTGCTGATTTGCAGCGGCAGCATCATGGCAAGGGAGTCAAATTTCATGGCGTGTTTCTCTTCTCTTGGTATGGCGTGATTGTGGAGGAAGGAAGGGAGTGCTTGGGCCGTACTACTGGTCAGAATTGTGGCGCCTTGCTGCAGGAAAGTGTCGCCTTGGAGAGGTGCAGCAGGAAAAGGGACGTCTTTGGGTGGCCTGGGCGGAGTTGCCTTTGGTGCAAATCAGGGACGCCATGGCTGCTGGTTCCAACTCCTTGGGGGTCGCCTTGGCTGCTGATTTGGTCGCCTTGGTGATGCAGAACAAGGACGCCATGGTGGCTGCTGGTTGGGGCGTCATGTTGGTGTTGGTTGGCCGCCATGTTGGGTGCAATCTGGTTCTCCATTGAATAACAACGATAAAGCTTGGATCTTTGGAGTTCCAATTGGATTGCCGGAGTAAATAAAAGTTGTAGTCTGGTTTTGTGTTGAAAGAGAAGATGATGGTGCTGGTTTTGGGTGGAAAGATAGATCATGGAGAAGAAAAGGAGCGTCAGGGAAGAAGAATGGAAAACTTGTAAATACGGGTTGACTCGACACGGTACGAGTTAAAATAATATTAACTAGTGATAAATCCATAAAAATAATTTTTCTAATGGGTTATGAGTTAAGTGACTAAATTAATAAATTAATATATGGAAGTCGCCACAAATAATAAAATACGATCATGATAAATAGTTAATAATTAATCGGCTTGTTACAAGCGGTTAAATTAAATCGAGGGGTTAATAAATTATAATTGTATAAAAATCGAATCATTATTAAACTAAATAAATTAAAATAATTCTATTAAGAATATCCTTAAATTAGGATAATACAAATTAGTTAAAGAATATACCAAAAATAGTAATTAAATTCCTGGTTATAAATTAATAATTATTTTATTAATTGTCAAGGGAGAATTATGATTTAAATAATTAACTTAAAATGTGAAGAGTGACTTAAACGAGTATGTCACATGAATAATCAATTATCTCAATATAATTATGGAAGATGAAATATTTAATATGGCATATCATTTAGTTGCATGTAGGTTCATGCAAATAAAATTATACTAATGTATAATTTTATGCTTTCACTTAGATTAGGGTTAGCGGATCAGAGTCGGACAAAATCATACGTTAGGTACGTATAATAGGTAGAACATCGTATTTTCCTTGTTGGTAGCCTAGGTTGGCCTGAGCCCATATTCGACCACCATGCATCGAGTGCAACCGAGGTCAAGGAATTGACTCAGTCTGACATGGGGCCATAGTATGTATGTAAATTGTGTATTGCATCCAATTGTTTTGGAGTAGTGATAGCCGCCCCATAAAAAGGCTACGGCTGGGGTGTGCGAGGTGCTGGCACTAGAATTGGTAGTGAGAGCTTCCCCACAAACGGGGTGTAGCAATCACCTGAGTGCAGTGATAGCCTCCCCGCAAAAAGGCTACGGCCAGGGTGTGTGAGGTACTGGTACTGGAGATGGTAGTGGTAGCCTCCCCACAAAAAAGGCTACGGCCGGGGTGTGCAGATCACTGCAGATACCTCCTCCGCATTGTTTTGGAGTATAGCAGTATCGCTCCACTGCATATTAAAATGAAGATAGGGAACTAGTGGAATGTACTTGACTTGTTTTATCTATTATACTACTTAGTGTTATAATCACTAACGCGGAATTACCTCTGTAGGTGTGCAGATACGAAATTAGGTGGGTGAAGCCATTGACAACTAGAGCACGGAGCATGATAAATATTGGGACTATCTTTTAATTTTTATTGAGAAATATGTGTGGCTACTAGGAAACGGTCCGAGATAGTGGGAACCAATCTTTATACATTGTTGTTAAACTTTTATAATTTAGCAACTTAGTAGTTTGTTTAAGTAATACCTGGCCATCTAGGCGCAATTACGTAATTGAAAAATGGCGGGTCGTTACGACTACAACCCAAGTCAGTCACCAATACCCAATGTTTTCTTGGGTTAGTAGGCTACTATCAAAAATTCATTAAAGACTTTTCCATAGTGGCATTGCCAATGACCAAGCTCAAAAGGAAGGGAGTCAAGTTCGAATGAAGTAGCAAGTATGAGGAGAGTTTCCAATCTTTGAAGAAGAGTCTAACTACTGCACCGGCCTTGACCATGCCAAATGGCAATGAAGGATTCGTGGTCTTTATTGATGCATTTCAGGTAGGGTTAGGATGCGTCCTTATGCAAGGAGGTAAAATGGTGGCTTATGCCTCTCGCCAATTGAAGATTCACGAACAAACTTATGCAACCCATGACTTGGAATTGACAGCAGTTGTTTTTCTTCTGAAGAATTGGAGACACCATTTGTATGGAGCCCAGTTTGAAGTCTTCACGGAGCACCAGAATTTGAAGTATGTCTTCACCAAGAGTGATCTTAACCACCGATAGTAGCGGTGGATAGAATACTTGAAGGACTACGACTTCCAAATCATATAATCATGAATTTTGATGACATAGAGCTACAATCGGATTTAACCTACGAGGAAAAGCTGATTCGCATCTTGGAAAGAGAAATAAAGGCACTCAGGAACATGGAAATTCCTTTCGTAAAGTTATTGTCGAGAAATTAAGGATGAGAAGAACCTACGTAGGAGATTGAGCAAGAAATGACAAAAATAATGCCCTAGCCTATTCGAGGTATAATATTCTTATTGGGTTGTTAGCTGGTGTGTTTTTCCTCTCCCAATTCGATGACGAGCTCCTTCCCTTTTCCTTGCTTGTACCCTTGCTTCGGTGGAGCCATGGAGATGACGACCAGCGTACAAAACAAAGAAGGTTGGGAGGATTCGATTGAAATGGTGGAGGACGGAGTAGTGGTGAAACCCTGCTCCCTGGAAGATCTAACTTAGAAAATAGGAAGAAGAACAACAATAAGAAAAACAAGGATTCAATTCATCAAAGTCATCCCCAATTACAATTCGTCTCTCCCCTTTTATTCTGTTTTCAGCCCAACTCCTAGTTTTCCGCCAATCCATTTTATTAAAAACTAACGGTTACAATTCTAATGTTGACAGCTCGAATTCAACCTTGCCCTTTCATACTCTTGTACTCACTATGCACATACTAGTAGCACGGTTGCCCATTATAATATTTTTGGGGACGAAAATTTCTAAGTCGGGGAGATTGTAAAGACCGAGAAAAAAAAAATTATATATATTCGACTTGGTCAGGAAATGATCGAACGTTGGAAAATTATTATGGTTAATTATATATTTTTTTCTTTTCCCGGTTACCTGGTTAAATGAAATACGAGTGTTGGAGTATTTTTTACATACTCTAACCGTCCACCTCTGCCCTAAGTTCACTATATTATTTTCCCAATCTAGATCTCCCACGATTTTCATTGTGTTAACGGCACTACCAATTCGGTTCGCCGCTGGAGAGACTCTGCCTCAACCCTAGCCACTCACCATCACCCCATGACTACCTCACGACTAGTTTTTAAGTCGTACCTCTCACAACCATCGGAACCGTAGCAGTCGCCGCTTACGGCGGAGTTTTTCGAGCCTGTTTACGATGCCGTCGCCACCGTTAAGGCTATTTTCCAGCATCGGCAAGCCACCACCGGCCAATCCGACCATCTCAATGGCTTCCACTCATCTAGATCTACATTTTTAGACTACCCTTGACCATCGTCGTGACCATGATCGCAGCTGGCGACACCGCCGCCAACGACTTCTCACCGTTACTGCCAATTTTCGGCTAGCAAAGGCCCTCCGCTGACACATTCTCTTTCGATCGCGACCAATGGCGACACCAGCCACGCTGCCATCAACGCTCCCCGGCGACGGGCACCACCGCCCCCGTTCAGCCCATATACCCGTTCGTCTGCCGATTTTTACGTCTGCCTATCCCCGTTCAATCCGACTGGCCATTCCCTAGTCCGCCAGACTATGTCCATGTTCTTGTCTATCAACCTATCTGACCCAACCCATCATTTGGTTCAGCCTATCCGGTTGGTCTTGTTTAGTTTGGTTCGTGTGGTTAAGCTCGTATTCAGCTGTTTCTCGATTATTTTTGGTAATTCAAGAACCCTTACACTAGTTTAGATGCATAATCACATTGTTTAGCAATTTTGAATGTTATTTGTATTTTTCCTTACTTATTGAATTATTATTTTATTATTTTTTAATTATTTAATTAATCATATGCTTACTAACAGGAGTATATATATAATATTTACTCGTTTTTAGCCGTGAATTTATACTACATTGTATTTTCCCTTATGGGAAATCTGTTCGACCTAAGCCCAGATTTGACCACCATTTCACTGAGTGCAACCGGGGTCAAGGAATTGACTCAGTCCGACACGAGGCCACAACCTTCAGAACCTCAGAATGGACATGTTAGAATGAACCTGACAGCCTATAAGCTCTAAATGGACATGTTAGAATGGAACTGACAGCCCATAATCTCATAATGGACATGTAAGAATGGACTTGATAGCCCAATAATGTCAGAATGGATTTGACAAGTGGACATGTCAGAATAGACCTGATTGCTAATAACAGACATGTTAGAATGAACCTGACAGCTAGTAACGGACATGTCAGAATGAACCTGACAACAAATAACGGACATGCTAGAATGAACCTGACACCCAATAATGGACATGTTATACTCGACCTGACAGCAAATACGGTCATATTAGAATGGACCTGACAACCCAATAAAGTTAGAACGGACCTGGCAGCAAAATAATGTCAGAATGGTCCTGATAGCCCAATAATGTTAGAATTGACCTAACAACTCAATAATGTTAGAATAGACCTAACATCCCAATAATGTCAAAATGGACCTGACAGTTGGACATGTCAAATAGACCTAACATGTAACATCCCAATAATTGTCTACTTCAAATATATAAAATTTTGGAACGTTTAAAAATCATCTAGATAAGTTTCATAGGTGGTTACTCGGATAGTGTAAAGATACTTGGTGAAAACCCTAGTATTTCACTCTAGATTGAAATTACCTTAAAATAGGTTAACGGAGTTGGATTTTAGTAAAAATTGTTACAGACCTTAAACTATGTTTTATTAGCATTCTTATTAATTTTTAGGTCATTTGGGTAGGTTTCCAATTTTATTTCTGAATTTCAAATCCGTTAAGGTTCAGATACCTCTAGAAACAGCCCATCGAGTGACCCAAATTGTAAAATATACTCAGGCCCATCTACAAAGTAAATTTGAACTAGATCTTACTAGGATCAAAATCAGTGTGTTATCTAACTAGGCCCACTGACCCAAGCCCATTTGGAGTCGTCTAGTCCATGAACCAATAGTTACAAATTGGTGCATAGCCCAGGAATACTGTTCCAGCACCATGGGGCCGAATTTAATGGGTGTCATTCCCCTTGATTGGCCCATGAACTAGCCATGGTGGAATTTATCAATGAACCTTACAGTGTAAGGGACAACTCATATAAATTTTAGCCCATTTGAACATTTTTTGGCCTGTCCGAAAAATCGTATCGTGAGCCCATTCGATTAAACACCACATAATTGATTAAATCTCACTAAGTTAACATGAAACCAAAACCTTAAGTAAGTTATCTAATAAGGTTTAACACTTCACTTATGACCTAATTAATAGAATTAAGGGTTGTTAAGTGTTGAGCTTGTGTTGAGGCTTTGCCTTGTTTTGCGTGCCGATGTGACC
>JAVDBV010079942.1:0-24953 GCA_032619315.1 Piper longum | reverse complement strand
AATGGAACACTGGGAATGGAGAGGGGTGTTGGACGGACACCGCCGTTGAGGACTCTACTCCACTGGTCTACTACTCCGACTGACCTGCTTCTCCTCCTATCACGAATTTCTGGCAATCAGCAGTGGCGGTGCTTCATTAGCAAAGCGTTGATCTTTTCGGCAGCAACTTGAGTAAGGTGTCTCCCTTTCTTTCAGCAATGGCAGGGCTCCGACTATGGCAATGGGTCTACTTGGTCTGATCCGGGACGGTGGTGGCTTTGTCCGAGGGGTGTCTCCGATGAAGGGTTCCTCCCTCAAACTTCTCTTCTCTGCTTCATCTAAGCCCAGCAAAATAAAAGAGACAAAGCACTTGCTATGATGGGATGGCAAGGGTGGACTTTGGTGACTAACAGAACTTTTCTTCAGCTCCCTCACGGCGATCGGGAGGGGTCTGTCTTCTCTATGATTCAGCAGTAAATGGGTGGCAAGGACCTCAGATTTCTTCTTCGTTTCTGTAACTAGGTGGCGGGATTCATGACTTCAAACTTTGGCGATGGACAGTAACGGTGGTCAAATGATGTTGGGGGCACTTCAAGCTATGTGAATAGGCCAAAGAGTCGCCGGAGATACATCTCTGGCGAGGGGCTCCTCCCCTTCTCTTTTCCTTCGTACTTCTTTCTTCTATTTCTTTTTTCTTCCAACGTAAAGCCCCCCTTTTTCCATATTAAGGTAAGTTTTTTATAGAACTCTACTATTGTGCAGTTCTTGATTACGGCCATTAAATCCTTACCCATCCAACTATTTTTGGTTCCTCATTTCAAGCCCCTAAAATCCTCACCCGCAGTTCTTATCCTCTCCTTCTTATCTTCAACCAGGGTGACTTTTTCTCCGAGACTTAGAAATCATGCAAGCGGATAAATACAAATCTTAGTAATTATCCAGATAAATAAAAATTCTAAAATTAGCCATATAACCAGATAAATATAAATTTAAAAATTATCCACATGATCGGATAAATCTGTACATCCTATTCCCACAACATGTACGTTTTATATTTGAAAAAATAATATCTACTTAACATATAGCTAATAAAATTTTTATCCGATTTCCCCATCTTTAAGCTAAAAAATAATATTATTACAATTATTATCAACAATTTAAAAAAAACTTGAAGGGTGAAAGTGATAAGCTTGCCATTCTCTAAAATATATATAAAAAATAAACAATAAATAATGAAAAAATTGCTAATTATTTTTATTTTAATATTTAATTTTTGTCCACGTCATTATTTCCAGATGTAAATTGAAATGATATTTATGTATGAAAGGTAATATTTCAAACTCATTCATGATCATTTATGTTTCAAGGACGATCTTTCATTTGTAAAAAAATGATGTAATCTTTAAAAATAAATTAAAATGTTCATTTTGATGAGGTTAGAGATATATTTGTTAACGGCTAGAAGCTGGGTCCGGTCCGGTCCGGGTGCTCAACCCTACCTGCCGGTCCACGAGCCGTTCTTGATCTTGCAGACCCAGCGGCGACCGCCTCCGATCTATGATCGCCGACGCCTAGAGCCGCCGGGTTCCGCCTCGTCGACCAACCTCGTGACTCCCCGGGTACAACCTCCTCATTCCCGTTTTAGATTTGTTGTCGTTGTTCGTGTTCTTTTTCTACCCAGAATTAATCTTGAGTACAATTTTGGATATAAGTATTTTTATTTTTCTACGTGGTAGAAACTGAGTGAAATAAGGGTTCGTTCGAAAAAATTTTGGCGGGGACGATTGAATGATGATATGTTGGTGGTCTATCGGTTGTGAGGTTAATGTGAAAACTGTTTGTGGCGTTTAATTTTATGATGAATCATGGCGATTGTGTAGTTTGTACTTTGAATTCGGGGTGAATTCAATAGAGCGAGGCTAATTTGGTTTTTTTTTTATAAACGAAGCGGGTTTCTGATCAGGAATGGTAACAAGGGCTTTTGCTGCTTGCACTAGGAAATTTGACGACAATGACATTATGCTGCCTTTGGGGTGGCTTTAATACTGAAAGAGTTATAAATTTTCCTTTTGATTATTGTTTGCGTCATAAATTAGTGATACCTGCATCTTTTGTGGACATTTTGAGCTGTGTATGTTTGCATGATGTTTTACTTTATGTTTTGTTGGTTCAGTTTCTTAGCCTACACTTGAGGGCAGCTTACACTTTCGTAGAGGATGGTAAGATTCTAACTTTAGTCACTTCAATAATATATTGTGTGCACATTGTCATGCTAATTTTGGGTACCTGTGATCATGGTAAATTATAATGCTGTTTTTTGCATTATTTTTAGAATACAGAAAAAATTTGCTTTTGCTACAAATCTAGTATTTCCCACTGTTCACTTCTTTGTCTGCCGTTTGTCTTTATGTTGTCGCAGTGCAGTTTAAACTTTTTCTTATATGCACATATTTTGCCTTGGTTGATATTTTCATCAGATAAAATTGCTGCTAAGAAATTGATTTGTTCCGAATTATTCTCCCAGAATTTTTTAATCGGAGCATTTAAGCCATCATGTAATGTTTCAGTCACATTCTCTGATGGTAGAACTCGCAAGCAGGTACATTCTTGTTATGGTCTATTGTGATGCGATATTATATTTCAAGATCACCAAAGATTCCTTGACCATATCTTTGACTATTTGTTTGGCAATTATTGTTTATATGTTGAAGGCCTCCATTAAGAAGGAAAATGGGCAAGTAGCTCTGGTCCCTCTTTTTCAGAATCAGGAAAATATTGTTGGCCAGGTATCAATTGTGTCTCTGCTGGATTCCCTTTCTGCACTTGATACAATAGTGACCATAGATCCTTTTTTTTTTTGAATTTGTAGGTCAGCATTGAACCAGTTCAAGGTAAAAAGGTTGAGCATAATGGTGTAAAAATAGAGCTACTTGGCCAGATAGGTACATGATTTTTTTTCTTTTTTATTTTCATATTCTCAAAGAGAGCATGATAAATGGCTTTTGTTCAAGTGACCTTGTTATGTTTGGTTGAAATATTAGATGGTGATGTTAATCTCCGTTATGGCTATGAAGCTTGCAAATACAGCCGTTTCTTCTATTTTATCCGTGTTGGTCTTTACTCACAAGATAGCGAAGCCATACTATTTATACATGCTAGAAAGAGTAATAAAGGAAATTATACTTGTCAGGAAACATGCTGGTTATAATGATACAGGGCTTCTTTCATCAAACAGCAATTTGAATTTGTTGTTTGGGAACACTTCTTTCTTTGACATTGCAACATCAGAAACTAAGAAGAATTTGTACATATAAATGAGTGAAAATAAGATTTCTTGAACAACAGTATGTATAATGTTATTAATATGGGTTTTACTTGGTGTTGAAGGCAATTCACCCATGATCATGATTGCTTTGGGATCAACGTTATTCATGTAAATTACTAAATATAAATTGTAGATGCTTTCGAGATCATACGATTGGTCATCCTGATTGGATTGGCTGAGGTTGATCATAAACTTTCCTGGAATCCCAGTTGCGGTCGACTTGTTATATTGTTATTTCTTGCATTGCTTTTTGTTGGCAATTATACTGGAATATTGTCAATATGCAGATTGTTGTTGACTGCAACTGTTCTTTTACAGAGATGTACTTTGACCGAGGGAATTTTTATGATTTCACCTCTCTTGGTGAGTGAATGCTTCTATTTTGTTATTATAAACCACTTTTAATCCGTTACTTTTATTTGGAGTACATGCTGTAAGCTGTAGTGGGTCTGTCGGAAATTAACGAAGTGGGAATGGCTATATGCCAAGTCCTATGTAGAGAGGCCTTTTTTTCGTGTGAGTGAGTCCCTTGAGGTGGAGACACCTGCGTGGGCAGTATTGTCAGTGATGTTGGATATACCTCTATCTCGGACTGCTGATACTCGCCAACATCAAAGAATCAAACAAACAATTTAGAAGGATATTTTTCTAAACTTTGGCATTTCTTTTGTTGGCTAGATGAATGAATTGCTAAATTTTGACAATTTTCCTTTTAGTTAATCCGTATCAGCTTCCATCTTTTCAATGTGGATTTTTTTTTATGCTAATTGAATATGACTTGAATGTGTTTGCAGTGCGCGAACTGGATGTGCCTGGGGAGATATATGAAAAGAAAACTTACCCATTCGAGTTTTCTACCGTGGAAATGCCCCATGAATCTTACAATGGTGTTAATGTAAGGCTTAGGTAATGTTCTTTTGTGATGGTGTTATTGTTTCATGCCTTCAAACATGGATTTGGTGTATGCAAACACAACGGCTACATTTATCCAACTAACTAAACTTAATGGAAGTTATATACGTATTCTGCAGTGGTAAAATGAGTAAAGCAAATATGTGTATTTATTCAATCTCAAGTTTCTCATCTGATTTGATGGAGAAGTGTTTATGTGGCTGGCCGATTGAACTGTTATTTTCTGCTATAGATGTTTCTCATCTGCCTGTCTGCAGGCTTTTAAGTAATACTGAAGTAGGAGCTTGATGATTCTTCAGTTAAAATAAAAAATTACATGTTGTTTTTGGAAGCTTTAAGTCTCTTCATGGGTTTGATTTTCATTTGCTGGTTTGACTATGATAAAGCAATATTGATTGTATGTTGGCTTATTGAACTATTTTATATTCATATGTATCAAACCTTCAGGTACATTTTGAAAGTAACAATCAGTCGGAACTATCTGGGTAATATTGTGGAATACCAAGACTTCTGGGTTATCTTCTTTTACCTTCTGATTTGTCACTTTATATGCTCATTTATATCTATTGGTTCTCTTTTTCTCTTCCGACTCAATGCCCTTTCTGCCATGCACCAGGTCCGCAACTACACACCTCACCCATCAATCAATAACAGTATCAAGGTACCTGGCTTTAACTTTTCGACAACTTTATTGGGTTATGCTGTTATCTGTATGCCATGTTCGGTACTGTAGTGTTTGGTAATAAGAGGGACTAGCATACTAGCATCAGGGGAACTCTTTTTTTGAGGGAAAGGAACTTTTAAGTTGTTGGATTTGTGAAAATGAGAAGGGTTGCTGATGTTTATTAGGCAATGCTTTACTTTTATTGCTTGTTGTTTTGGGGGAATGTTTGCAACCCATGGTAAAAATAACACTGTTGAGAGTTTTATAAAATCCAGCAATCATTGGATGGGAGCATTGATCACGTGGGGAACGTCATTTGAATTTTTTGTTTCCTTGAATCCATTGTCTTCTTAATTAATGGTTATCATTCTTTTTGAACCATTGTTAAGCCAGCTGCAATCTTAAGCTTTTATTATTTCCTCGTACTCTATGAAGCTTTATCTTTCCTCTGATACTTTGCTGATTACTTTGACTCAGATGGAGGTTGGAATTGAAGATTGTTTACATATCGAATTTGAATATAACAAAAGCAAGTAAGTTGACTGCCTACAGTTTTAGCTCACGTGATGCACCTTGGATCAACTTTACTGTTGTTTAATCTATAAATCATTCTGGCTGTAGGTATCATTTGAAGGATGTAATTGTGGGAAAGATATACTTCCTGCTTGTAAGAATAAAAATTAAAAATATGGAGCTTGAGATCAGACGTCGAGAATCAACTGGTTCAGGGCCTAATACTTATGTGGAGACAGAAACACTTGCCAAATATGAATTGATGGATGGCGCTCCTGTGAGAGGTTAGCGTGAAAAGATTTTAATTTATTGAGTAGCTTCTTTATTTGTCACCCTTACTAATAAAAAACAGAAACACTTGCCAAATACAGTTCTCCACTTCGTGACTTTGGTGGCCTTGGTCAACATAGTATCATACTGCTCAAATTTTTTATTCTTGTTCGTAGTGAATTTGTAATAAGTTTTTACTTCCGCTATTACTTGTGCTCATTTTTGCAGGAGAATCGATTCCAATTAGGTTGTTTTTGAGCCCGTACGAGCTGACCCCAACATATCGCAACATTAACAACAAGTTTAGTGTTAAGTATTTCCTGAATCTGGTTCTTATTGATGAGGAAGACAGACGGTACTTCAAGCAGCAGGAAATCACTGTTTATCGTCCCAGCTAAAAAAGTAATTTATGGAGCTAGTTATTTTTGTTCTACACTGGTTTGTCTTTTTGAGTGATCATACAGATATTCTTTGTAAGGTTACGTGCTACTTGTTTTCTGCCAACATGTTTTGGTGTTGTCCGGTACAAATTAGTCAACTAGATTTGCTTCCATTGCCCTTCCTGCGCCTTTGAAAGTTATAGTTGTTTGGTAAGTTACGATTATTCATTACAGTAGAATTTGGGTGCTCAAACTTGAAAGCCACCGGAAATTCTTGTTCTCTCCCATTTTTGGCGTGCTTAAGCGAACCTGTTATTTCTTTTTTTCCCTCATCTTTTAAGGATATAGCGGATGTTAATTGCTTGATTTGTACAAGAAATCAAACTGCATTTGGATAGCCCATCTAGTGCTACTATTTCGCAATAGATGTGCACTTCATTTTTATTTTTGTGTATTTTCACTCTTTCTCGTTGCAATTGCCGTTAGATGAAGTCCCCAATTTGGACCTCGTCCTATGATTCCAAAATTTGTACTTTAGACATTAATTTAAGTGAATCTAATAAATAATTTGCTTATGAGGTCGTAAACAGTTTAGTTACAGTTTGATTATGAAATTAGCAAATTAATGAGTAACGAGTAATTAATAAATAATAATATATTATGATTTTAAAAAATATATCTAATAAAAATTACTCTAATAAATAAATATCTCAAATCAAGTAATGAAATAAATATTATAGAAAAACTTTAATTGAAGTGTATTATATTATAATTGAATTAAAGTTTATGTTAAAATCTAAATTATTTGAAAATAATTAAATATAAGAATAATAAATAGTTAAAAATCATATCAGGTTGCGCATACATGGGCAAACGACTAATTTCAATTTAAAATTGATACGGTTAACCCAAATGATTATTTTATCACTTTTTACTGGGTAAATTTTTTTTATCATTTTAAAACTATTTAAATTCGAAACGACTAATAAAACGTAAATGTGGATAACAATTTATAGCCCTATAAATAACCTGTTTTTAACTGGTATCATTGGCAAGATGATCAACTAAATATATATTTCCTCCAAGTTACTAAATGTTACATTATTTATGGCCTTCGGATGACATTTTCCCAAGCAGTTGAGTTGGTGTGTGTTGAGTGAATGGGTGTAGGCGTTTACATTAGATTAGATGTGGGATTGCCTTAAAAAACACCCACATTTTTCAACAAGAAATTGGTGATAAAAGAATGATATGGGAAAGTATATGGGCCTAATGGGCCTAATTTACTGACCATGGGCTTTCTTCCATTTCCACGGCAGGTCCACGTTACAATTGTGATAGAAAGCCCAACTATGAAACCAAAAAGTGTTGCTTTCGTCCTCCATCCCTCTCAAATCCCTCCGCACTCCGATCATCTTGCCGGAGCTCGCCCGCCGACGGTGACCTTCTTCTATTTCTTGCTCTCTCTCATCTCTCTCTATAATCATGTTTAATCCTCGGTCTTCTTGGTCTCTCCGAAAACTCAGATTTTTTTTTTTTTGAAATTCGAATTTCAAAATTCCCAAATTCTTCCCACTCTTTCCGCCCAACTCCCGGTGACGCTCATTGCGGTTCATCCGAAACGGAGAGCTGTCTCTTTCGTCGATTTGTTGTGTATTCTCTGCTATCTTCTCTACCATTTTATGTGATCGTCTTAGATTGGTGGATCCCATGGTTTGCTGCATGTTTCTAATCATTGGCCTGCTTCGAGTTGATTTGTTGCTGTTTATTTGAATTTCGTGTTATGTTGATCAAACTATGACAGTGTTCTGGTGACATTTGTGGGGGCAGCGGGATGGGGCAGATTCAGTATTCTGAGAAGTACAACGATGACACCTACGAGTACCGGTGCGTAATCTTTTGCTTATCGGCGATCGTATGTAGTTTTATGAATTTTTACTTTACTAAGTTGTGATGTGTGAAGGCATGTGGTGCTTCCGCCGGAGGTCGCAAAGCTGCTTCCCAAGAATCGACTTCTCTCTGAGGTGATGATCTCCCTGATGTTGCCTTTGATTATGTGTTGCAGAATATGTTTGTTTGATTTTTTTCTTTTTTATTTCCCATGCATGGTTGCGTGTATATATTGCAACACACATTTTTATTCTGTCATGTACGTGAGGGGTTTGTAACCTTGAATTTAGGTTTATTCATCAGTATATTCTAACTTTCATTAATTCAAGCGGGAGGGGAGTTTCTGTTTGTACCAAATGGGGTTTTATTTTGTTGATTGAAATGGGAATGGAGCTGCTGTGTGATAAAATTATTTGTTGCATGATTGCTGATTAGTTGATTTCTTCGCCTTATTGCTTGCGTATGTGTTCTTTTTTTCGCCTTCTTATGTCGGTTCAGGTCGTTATTCTATTCTATGGATTGAAATAACGATGAGAGTTATAATTTGTACTAAGTGGAGTAAGGTTTGCTTTGCCTAAATTCTCTGTTACATCATTGCTGCTCTGGGTGGTTGTTATTTATCAGAATGAGTGGCGCGCTATTGGTGTCCAGCAGAGCCGGGGATGGGTTCACTATGCCATCCATCGCCCAGAGCCACATATCATGTTGTTTCGAAGGCCGCTTAACTACCAGCAGCAGCAGCAGCAGCAGGAGGAGACGCAGCCTCAGACGGTGGCTGGTAAATGAGTAGAGAAACCTCGCCTCCTTTGTTTTGTGTGTCGTCATTCTTGTGGGATGCGAAAGTTATGTGTTCAACGTTTTATGTTATATGGGCCGATGGTAAAGACTTTCATGGGATGATGGCAATTACGATTGGCAGATTAGTGAACTTCAATTGCTAATGAACTTCTCTTCATTTTGCTATGTGAATGTCTTGTTCCTTGGTTATGGCAAAAATTTTAATGCGTGTTTTTTCAGTTATTCCTGTACGAACTAGTTTGCGGAATCGTTAAAAACCTGTCAGCATTTATTTTGAAGCGTAACTGTAAAGTCGGTGACAATGAACTCTGCTGTGCGTAAATGGCACGAGTGAAGTATGATAATTGGAGAACGGTTTCCTGAGCACTAGCCTGGGTGTGGGCAAAGCCGGCCATAGGGGGGGGGTGAGTTCGGCCTAGAGGGTTTTCCCGTGGGATCAATGGGGAGGCGATCATTGTGGTCTAATTAGATCGATGGCCCATATTTGTTGCGAGTACAGATTTTATCGCTTCAGCGATCCCAAGCAACCGAGACTCATAATAATAATCTCCGTCGGTGTAATGGGGAATAATTTTAAATTTGCCTTTGTGAATGTTAGAATTATTTAGTTATCTATCAACTTTGAGCAGGAGTTGAACCACTGAAAATTCCGTGGTTTCATACGTGACTTTGTTGTTGATCATTCTTTCATCATCGGTTTTGCATGCTCAGATCCTTCTTTTACTCGTCAATCAAATCCTCCATTTTATGGGAATTAGGTTGGTAAGCTTGCCCTATGTTCGGATTTTCTCCATTTCGACGAAGAGTATGTTCTTTCTCCTTGTTCTAAAATTTTTGTCCGTTGCGACAGCGAGTAGTTCTATTTCTTTATTTAAAAAATTCATGGTAATTGAAGAAATGCTTCCCCCTCACTGGAAGTTCTAGGATAACAGAAACGCGGTTGCAAGAGGCATTGCTGATGATCTGTTCCTTTAGGCTTTCCTTGGAAAGACGGATTTTACGAGAAAAAGAAATAATTTTGAAAAGTTGGGAGTCTTGGAATTGAAGAAAATGGTTGAAATATAAAAACATATTTCATGAGGTGGACCCCACCAGAAAATCCCTTCACAAATAATTACCCAAAAAATTTTCAATTAAATGCAAGAAAATAAAAGCGGCTCTGATTTTCCTTTTTTTTTCTTAAATCTTTTTCTTTTTTCCTTCCTCTGATAATCTATCAAATCAAAAGGAACCTTACATGAACTAAACTCATAAGTTGAACATGATAATGATGTATATAACTGATTTTGCACCGCATATAGTACTGGTTTCGACGTGTCCATAAACCGCCACTCATGAGTAATGCCAATGCATGAAACTGGGCGTCTAATCTACGATAATCTGTTAGAGCTTGGAAGATTAATAGCACTCTGTACTCCCTTTGATTCAAGTAGGCTAGCATGGTATTGACATTGTAAAAAAGTTACGATGGCTTTTTCATTTTTGCCAGATTTACATAATGAAGAAAATATGGACAGATATAATAACTGTTGTCTACCTTTCAGAAGCTGAGGTATTCTACCTCAAATGTATGACAGTGAAATTCCATATATACAAGCGTAGCTTACTTCCATACCTTGATTGTTCCATCTCTGCTACTGGATATTAATAGTCTTCGGTTAAGCTTCGCCGATGAAATGGAGAGTATGGCATCTCGATGGCATCCCGCAGAATCGGTAGCAGCCGCAGTGTGGATAGCTTTCATGCTTAATTTATTTCCTCCTGGTCCTCTTGGTATCTCCTTTTAATAGAAAATGAAAAGCAAGAGAGCCATCAGCAAGGTAAACCAATGGATGAGCTTACGAAATTAAACTCAAGGCTCTAAACTACGTACATAAATAAATGATAGGATATGGAAAATAATCAGCTTTAAGGTCCTACAGCCAATATAGGTTGTACGACCGAATGAGTAACTAGATATACACGGGCAATAAAACCCATTTATCATTGAAATTTCAAAACGGCCACAGATGATATTTAACAGGGGATGATTTGCAAAACATATTTAGTATGATAGGGTAAGTTCAAAGATAAAATCAATTAAAGTAGCTTCAAAGTGAAAATTGATTGCTGGCTGAACTGATCCCTTTCTCCAATGAATTTGCCCCATTCAGTCGTTTACAAAGTTATATATGGATTATTGTCAAATATTAGAGTAAAGATTAGCTGCTTCCTCTCCATTCCCATCCTGCTTTGAGTTTTCAAATGAATTACTTTTATAGCCATATCAGCTCTAACCTCTGCATTTTTAATCTATATAATTCTTATTCTTATACAAATCCTTCTTAATTTCTTCCTTGAAAAAACCACTTCAATATGGACACCATACATAGCTAGCAGGTATAATCAGTCTGTAGAGACTCTTTAAAAAAAAATTTAAATAAAAATTGTGTGCATGCCGTACAATCCACCTGCAGATCAGTGATGGAATAGCGTCAGAGTTTACCAGAAGTCCTTTAGTTTCCAACCAGTTTGTTTATTATTTTTACATTCCTTAGTTCTGTTTTATTTTCCTCATCCAAGTAGGACCTGGCATATGCTTCCATTAAAACTTTCTCCAAGTCCGAATACCTTTAATATTTATGGCGAATAGTCAGTTTTATGGTTGCATATATGTAGGCTAGTGACCAATTTCACCTATCTTTGATCAACTAATAATCTATATTTTTTATCTTGGCAATGTTTTATCTCTCATAATCTTCTACTTTGCTTCTCTAGTTCAATACTTAAAGAACAACTAGTTCCAAGCTGCAATATTCTTCCTGAGGATATAACCAGAGAAGATAGATCTGTCCAGCCAGTCTGGAGCAAATCTCCCATACAGACAATCGCAGTGCCATACCAAATTTTCATCATTGCCTCTCATATAGGGTATCAAACTGTTATTCCAAGTGAAGATGTAATAGATATAGGATAATAGATATGGGCTACCATAAAATTCTTCCGAACATACCTGTACAACTTGGATGCCAAAACTGTTCTTTGTCTCATAAACCTCATCCTTTCCCACGCCTTTTTCGATGGACCACACACAGTAACTTTTATCAGGACTGAAATAAGTACAAGGATACAGCAATGAGAGAAGGTAATAAATTAATGAAGCATTTAAAAAAAGAAATAAAGAACTGGACAAAAAAACCTGCTATGGTCCCATCTCCTGATTCTCATGTCAGTCCCACCACTTAATAGATCACCACCCGGCAATGTAAGTAATGAACGGATACCTGCAAGGCAAGAAAGGGGCACATTCAATTCATCAACTCTATACTTCTGGTTAATGTTGGATTTTGGGGCTTGTTTGGAAATTGACTTGGCAGATGATCTTGCCAAAGCACATGGGATGTCATTTATTTCCGCACTGTCACTGGTATCTGCTGCCTTAAGTACCTGAAAAACGGAACCAGTAACAAAAATTGGATGTAAAATGCCACTTTCAAGCAGTCCTAATTGCAAGTCACTTTTCAAGATTTTAACCACATTTATGCAACAAAAATAAAATTCCTTTTTTCAAAAAGATTATTAAGGAGTCAAAGTTTTACTCACCTGATAACAGCTTCCATTTTCTGCATTCCGCAGAGATAATTCATTATGGCCTGCAGCAACATAAACCAGCGGCCTCAGTGGGGAAGAGGTGGGCCCAAGAGCATGAGGTATAAATAAGCACACTTTCTCCACTGGAGTGGCAACAGAAAACTGCCATGTGTTTAACTGGAATAAGAAATCTCAAATCCCAGAGAGTAAGGACACCCTCGAAGATCCAGAAACCAACCAATTTCCACAGTGGTCAGTGACAAAGGAAGACACAAATCCCTCCTCAGGATTAGATTTGAGTGTCCACGTTATAGAATTGGTCCACACATCCCAAAGGTGAACTTGAGAACTTCGTGTACTATACAAAATTGAGTTACTTGCAATACCATTTAAGGAGTAGTTCATCAAACTGAGAATAGGGCATTCACCAACTTCTTTTATCTTTATATCAGTCATACCTGAATACTTCTCCATGTCATTACCAAGTCCTTTTGAAATGCAATCCACAGAAAACATGTGAATCGAACCATCAGAATAACCAACCACAACTTGTGAGGATCCACGAAGCAAGGTAACACATAATGCGCAAGTGTTGTCAAGCGGATTTGTCAGCCTTGATCTGAAAAAAATGTCTTTTTCCAATTTTCTAGTATCCCATATTTTTACCGCAGAGTCATCAGAAGCACTGACAAAAAAGCTCTGGTCATTAGAAACAGCAATATCATTCACAGCTGGTCAATGCTCTTGAAGATGTGCCACCAAAACTCCACGTGGTCTCCATCCTGGGTCTGGTACTATTGTTCCTCTTGATAAAGAACTACCCCAGAGACTTCAAGTGGCAGCATCCTCAATGCTAATAGAACTGCTCCCGTTAGCTGCTACATAAATGTTCCTGTCATTTAATTCGCCTTTAGTAAAATCAATTTGATCACTTTGTTTCACTTGTGCATCTTGGACAACCTTATAAACTGGCTTAGACCCATTATTAATACTAAAGAAAGAACCTGAAACAAGTTTTGGAGAAGTTGATCTTGCCAAGGTGAATGACTTATTACTGGGGTCGATCTATGGCATGGAGGTTGCACCAGCCCCTACAGTATTTCACTGAGACAAAGAACTAAGACTGAGTGGTTCCTGCACCCAAATTCTGCCTATCTATGCTAAGTGAATACAAAGACATTCCTTCTGATAGTCCATCACAAATTAGACTGTTCCCTGTACTAACATGTGGAGAAATGAAGCCAGAGAACTGCAATTTATCTGAACACAAAGGATCTCGAATATCCATTCCGCTTGCAGAAGTTCAAGCAAAATTTCTTTTGGCCATAAAATTACATGAATACGTAGAGAATGAATCTCGCTAGACCATAAATAGATGGAGATTATAACCCCTACGGCTAGCCTACAGAAAAAAGGACATACCTGTAACGGCCAGACATGGGAGTGGTGAACGTTTTTAAATACCTCCTTGATCTCAAACGATCTTCTTTCATATTCCTGCAGGCAGAAAACACAATAGTAAACAACGCGACAAGCTTGATTCTGATGGAAGGAACCCAAAGATTCATCTATCATACCACACAAAGATCAAGACATCAACAAGACTATGAATCAATCTAATCCAAATTCAACTCCAATAACATCTATACAACAACAACAACAACAACAACAACAACAACAACAACAACAACAAGAAAAACAAAAAGCTTAATTTTAACACAGGGAACCCAAATATTCCAACAGTCACACCACTCGAAAGTCGAAAGCTCAAGACATCAATAAGATTACAAACTAGCAATACATCTGACAGATTCATTTTCCTATCTAATAAAAAGTTAAGAGAATCGAGAGTAAAAGCTCTTCTTAAACAATAAAAAATATCAGAATAAGATCACAGCTATCAATCATTCAATCTGATGCGAATTCAGATCCAATGAAAATCATAAAATTTATGTTTTTTTTAAAATAGTAATATATGTAGAAGCGCCAACAAAGTATGAAAAAAGATAATTACAGAATTTTCAAATAAGTAAGGAAAAGGCACCCGTAAATCAATGTAATCGCCGCGCTTGAAGTAGACCTTGACGAGGACGAGGCCCTCGACGTGCTTGCAGAGGATGGACTTGAAGAAGCGGCCGCGGCCGAGCACCTCCTTGAGCACCAAATTGTAGGAGGAAGGAAGTTCGTGGAGGTAGCACTCCAACGCCGGCGCCTGCGTCGTCCGGGCTATCCTGTTGCCCATCTCCGGCACCGGCGTCGTTCCTCGGCTGACCACCTCCTTTCGTCTCGGAGGATGGAAGCCAAGAACCAACTTTTCAATGGCGGATTCCCAATTTTGATGAGAAAAAGATGACAACTTTGGGGGCAAGAAAGCGTTTCCTACATAAAAACTACCAGTGTGGGAGGAGAGGGTGATCGATGAATAATCTCCCTGTGCAACAAAACCAGGAGGTTGAGGAAGAAGAAGGCGGCCTTGTGCGGGTCTACGATCCGGACCCGTTAATTGTACTACATGCGGGCGGCAAATTATTATTATTATTACTATGGATCTCCTTTTTCGATAAAAGAAAATAAAATGGTTAATATGATCCCAAAGTTTTTTTCCCCACATTATCAGACGATTATTAATCTAATTATTTGCATAATTTTAGATAAAATAATCTTCATCATCGAAGTACCTTTTTATAATTTAAGTGTTTATATTAATAAAGAAAAATATATACAAGGACTTTTAGTTTTCTTCATTCCGCTAAAAAAAATAGCTTAATTCAATTCATTTTTGGTTTTTTTAATCGTTGTCGAGGAATAAAAAGGGAGAGGGGATTTAATAATTTAACGCTAAAGTCGTATTGATGACCAAGCTTTTTATCAGTTTGACAGCAAGTTATCGAAGCCACAAGCTTTTATCGGAAGCAAAGCTTTATAGAAGTTTATAGAGGCATTGTGAGAAAATGAACTAAGCTTAGGATTAGAAATCATATAAATGGTGTGGTAGAGTGGGGCTCCTATGTCAGCTCAAATATATATATACGAGTTGGTAAATTGTAAAGGTGGTTGGTTAAAAAGAATTACTTTAATTTGTTTGAAGTTCTAGAAAAAAATTTACTCTATTTTAAAAAAAATAATAGTAGTTTCTTCTTGGTTAATACAAGTACATTCAAAATAGTTGATAATGAACAATCTCTTTGTTAAATTAAGATGACAAAAACTATTAACACAAGTTGAAATTTATTTTTTAAACAAACAGTTTAATATGATTCAATTAATAAAAACAAAAGGGTAGAAATCTTAAAGACAAGCATGTGGCTTTATTCGAAGTTTATTGTTTAGTGTTTTTTAATAAATCTTTTTTAACTACAAAAACAATCAAGTAAAACATTAAGGAAAAAAATATAAATAGATAATAATAGAAATTAAAATATCAGCTAAAGTTAACATAAGCTGTTAGGATACAAGCACGGTCGAAAATTTTATAAATTAACAGTAATGTCGGGGTTTTCTTTAAGCTGGTATATACGAATATCTTGCCAATTAATAGTAAGCAATCTAAAAAATTAAACTTATATCAACAGAAACTAAATTATCAACTTTTTTTTTAAGGCTCATTCAGTAATCGACTCGTTAAAATCGAAGGTCCAGATTAAACGGGGCTCGAACTATACAAACGAATAATAATTCAATGCCGATGCGCTTCTCTCGTCTCGTCCTACGTCTTTGGACTTCTGCGTCGATCCTCCTTCCTTGGTAGAAACTTCCGAAATACGATGACTAGTGGCTTGATATACTTGTCATTCTTCCCTGCCATGGCTTGTCTGCGAGACTACAACTTCAACCGCGTCTTCTCGGTTTTCCGAAAGGAGTCACCAGGTGGAGATCCAGCAAGAGCCATGGCCGTGAACATTAATCAACCATCCATTTCTTTCAGCTTGATGGTAATGATCAATATTTAATGCAGGGCGACGCAAGTCGCCTGTAAAGACGGCCAGCAGCAAGCGCTGCAAGAGCTCCACCAAGTCGTCGCTCCTCCGAGCATTCCACTACGCCGCCAAGCTCCCCGGTAAGAATTCAACGTCTTTCGATATTAATCCGCCTTTTACTACGGCCAGTACTATTACTGGCTTTGATCAACCAATTAAACCACCTGCAGCTACAACCAAAACAAGTGGGGATTCTTGTTCCGGGCCGAGCAACAGTTTCGACGAGTATCGTATAAGCTCTTCTGCCTTGCTGGGAAGTTCTTGGCCTATAACGACCGGCCAAAGTCCAATATAACAAGTTAATTATCTTTTAAAAAATGTTTAACCAATTTGAACGTATAGAGTTCATTTTCATTAATAAATAAAATCTTATCCATTTAAGTATTAGATGCAGGACTAGCTTGAAAAATTTAATAATTTACCCACTTTAGTAAATTTCGTCCTTGAAATTTTTACAATTAGCACGTTATTAGCCTTAGCCCACGTCCTTAACCTATGACCGATATTTTAGCCAATGTCTTTAGTCCAACACACTATCTAATACAGAATCTGATATGATTTGTAACGACATAATCCAAAGTGCAAGATAATAGGTTATGCTATATTTTCAAAAGTAATTAACCAAATTAAAAATCTATAATTCATTCTCATTTATAAAAAGAATTTTACCTCAATATGTATTAGATATAGAACTAAGTTTATACATTTCATAAAAAAGTAGTTAACTAAATTAAAAATCTATAATTCATTCTCATTTATAAAAAGAATTTTAATTCTTAACCCAATATATATTAAATATAGGATTAAGTTTAGAGATCTCACAATCTACTAAATTTTTCGTTCTCAAAATTTGTACACTTAGCCCATTGCAAACCCAGTCCACATGATACTATTTATAATGACTCGGCCCAGAGTGTAACATATTTAACTAGGTCATTTTTTAAAAAGTAGTTAACCAAATTAAAAAAATCTATAATTTATTTTTCTTATTAACATGATCTTACTCAGTAGATATTAGATGGAAGACTAAGTTGAAAAAATTTTACAATTATTTGTAATAAACTAGCTCAAAATATAATATAATGTGCCCAATTATTTCTTCAAAAGTAGTTTACCAAGTCGAATATTTATAGTCTATTCTCACTTATAAACATGATCTTAAATTAATAGATATTAGATGTTAAATTAAGTCGAAAAATCTCATAATCCATCCACCTTAAAAAATTTAGTCTTTGAAATTCCTATATTTTGCTCGATACTAGTCCACGTCCACAACTTTTTTTACTTCGTTACTGGCAATTTAGCCAACGTTCTTAGTCCAACTTACTATCTAACACGAAACTAATAACTCTTATACCATTTGAATTGATCCGGCCAAGATAAGGCGTAATAGGTTATGTTATCTATTCAAAAAATAATTACAAATTAAATATTTATATTTTATTCACACTTATAAATAGGGTGTCCCATGATTGTTTCTGAGCGAGTCCAAGAGTGGGCTGCCAGAGGGCAGTTGTAGTCCAAGAGTGGGCTGCCAGCGAACGGTAACTTAGAGGGCAGTTGTTCTATCACAATGCTAGACCAAACTCATGCTTTTATAAGGTCGGGCAATGAGGGTGACATGATCCGTGTCTGGCCGAGGAGTCAGGGGTATGTTGACGGGAATTTGATGAAGGAATTCAAATGGACACCAATCGCAGAATTTGGATTGAAGTTGGACGAAGGGGATTTTGGCAGGCAATTGTGTACGAGGATTTACCTTCCCATTGCACAATTTGTTCCATGGTGGGGCATACAACCAAATATTGTAGCAAGAAGGGGAAAGCCCCCATTGACGATCATATACCCAAAGTATCAAATGTTGATTTCAACGTCATGAGCTATCGAACCTGCCCTTTAATTAGTAGTGGATTTAAGCCTGTTTTTCCATCAAGTAGCAGATCAGTTCAGCCGGATGTAAAAAAAAAAAGACGAACTGCAAGTATGAGCCGGATCATGCACTCAGTTCTGAGATTCAGAGCAGAAAGCCACCACGTTTTGAATCAAAGAAAAGGACAGAATTCGTCGAGGCAAGCTGGCCCATGATGATGATGATGATATGGAAGAGGAATTACAAGAGGTGGAAGAAATAGATAATAATATCGATGACAACATGGCAAATGAATATCAATAGTAGCAGTTAAATCCCGAAAAAAATAAAGATCCTAAACAGGTAAATTTTACACCAAGTAGAGAAATAATGGAGGGATAAAACATGGCCGAAAGCCAGAAAAAGAAAATCATGATCCCTCGAAGGTACGTAAGGTTCAATAATTTAGAATTTACGATTTTCGAAGTTTAAACTAAGCCAATCAACGGTCATTATTAAGTTTTAATTCTTGCACCCCTGATGAGGCTGCATTTAATTTGATAAACTAATTATTTGTGTCACCTTATAATCCAAAGTTACGTTCATTGCCAATATGTTTTCTTACTCATTCTTAAACCTTACAATACTATGGATAGATGAGTGTGGGTTTCTTCTGGCTTTCATTTGCACAACTCGTAACATGTACGTGCTACGCAAATTAACTCATGAACTTCCTGTTTACAATCTGAAGATTCCACACAATAAATGGATACAACAATAATTGTCGTAACAATCTTAATTATAACTTATAGTTTTCCACCTTGCAGGAGCCAAATGACAGGCACCCTAAAGCTCAAACCGATGTTCTTCTCGAAAAACCGATCCGAGAAAACTTTGGCAATTCCCGATTCGTGCATGCGCATCTCTCTCAAGGAGGTGAGGCGAGCCACCAAGAGTCATTACAGGGCATGCACGAGTTCCTAAACGAAATCCAGCTGCTTTCCAGGCGATCCAGTTGCATACATCTGGCTGCTTTGATCGGCATCTGCGATGACATGAGATGATTCTAGTGTACGAATTTATGACGCGGGGCGATCTCCAACAACAATTGTCTAAAAGGAAGAGTGGCCGTCTTCTGTCTTGGGCAACATTTGCATGGGAATTGCAAAGGGATTGCACCACCTTCACTCAAATGCTGTCATCCACAGGGATGTGAAGTCAAGCACCATCTTAATGGGCGAGAACTGGGGGGCAAGACCGACCGACCTTGGCATATCCAAGTCTGTGGACACCCTCTCTTAAACAGGCAAGTCCCGTGTTTCTACTCGTGCAGTGGGCACTTATTGTTGAAATATAAACTTGTTTTAAACTCAAGTTTATATAAAACTCAATTCAAAACAAAGAAGCCTAATTCAAAGAATTTTCTAATATTTTACACATGATCAATTACAAGTCAATGATTGGTGAGATTGTTGAAAGTTTGTGGTCAATGTTAGGTATGTGTTTGTTAGATGTGTTTTGTGGTCAATGTTAGGCATGTGTTAGGTGTGCTTTGTGGCTTGTATTAATCTTGAGTTAGTATAAATACCTCATTTCATTGTGTGTTATAAACAAGGAAGAATAAGAGAGAAAGCAAGAAGCAAAGTTTCTACAATGTAAGAATTCAGAATTGAGTGTGGAGAGGTTGTTGGGATAAGAAAATGAGAGTTTGTGTTTTTGTATTTGATAAGAGTATTTTCTTATCAACAAAGTTGTGGTTTTGTATTTGATAAGAGTATTTTCTTGTCAACACTTATTGGCAGGGGTGTTAAACGAGCGAGCGAGTCGAACTCGACTTGTGCTCGAGCTCGGCTCGAATAGTTCGAAATTCGTTCGAACTCGGCTCAAGATCGAACGAGTTTTGAACATATATGCTTGAGTTCGACTCAAATATTTTTTACGAGCTCGACTGAACTATTTTTTACTAGCTCGACTCGGGCTTTTAAACTGTTTAATTTTTTTAAATTTGAACACCTAATTGTGAACTCGAAACCGACTCGATTAAAAGTCGTAACTCAATTAAAAACATGTAGTTAGCGTAATTTTAACCCACAACCTCGATCAAGGGTTAAGGACTTTGAATACCTACTATCTCAATTATTTCACTTATTTGCTAGTCCATTGTAGATAAATAAATAAAACTAGTTACAATTAAACTTCTTAGTATATAACCGAGTTGAACACAACCGAGTTGAACACAACCTTGTTCAAATTCGGCTCGTAGGCTTCAAGTTCGAGTTCGAATATTTAAATATCGAGTTTTAAGTCGAGTCGAACCGAGCTGAATGCCAAATGCTCACGAGCTAGTTCGCTTAATTAACATCCCTACTTATTAATATGAAGAGGCAGAATACTAGCAACCGGCCATTTGATATACCTAACTGATGTCTACTCCTTCGGCATTGTTATGTTGGAGTTGTTATTTGGAGGCCCTCTCCTTGATTCCGGCACCTCCAAACTTCAATCGTGGCTCGAGTCTTGTAGGAAGAAGAACGATCTTTTCGCTTACATTGACGGGAGTGTAAAGAATGATATATTGCTTAAATGCTTGGAAAGCTACTCGGCGCTAGCCTTGAAGTGTATGTCTCATAGCAGGTCCGACAGGCAAGGGAAGGGAGATGTGGCTCTCTGCCTTGAGTCTCTACTCCATTTACACCAAACCGGAGATTGATAACTCGAGTTCAAGCCTTCCGGGTACTATTGCTTATATATCTATCACTAAATGGCCACAAATAATTAGCTTGGATCAAAATATCCATAATTCATTAGACATTTACTTGTATTACAATGCATTCATGAGAAAGCATATTATATGTACGTAGTTATACATATGCTTCGTTAGTGTATATAGTTGTGGAAATTTGTATTCGACTTCGAGGGTACATCTTTGCTGAGAAGTTTTCTCGAAGATAGCTTGGAACAATCTAAAGACATGCCTAAAGATCACTTCTGGTTTCATTGAGACGTTTTCTTCATGATATATAATTGGCGACAAGATCAGAATACTGTATGGAGTAAACAAACACATGAGCCTATGAACAGTAGTATGAATTATGAAACATAATAGAGCCGACCCAACATAAATGGGTCCCCTCTCGGCCCATTTTCATTTTTTTAAAATAAAAAATAAAATGACACTTAAAACAGGTTTTGTTCCAAGTTTCTTTTTTTCAAAGCAAAAAATAGATGAATGAGTGCAAGCTCTAATTTCCACCCATGAACAATTCATATACAATAATAAAATGCTCCCTATTTAAATAGTCTAATTACACATATTATTATTTCTGGTTCTATTTTAATAGTCGCTTTAAAAGTGTACTTGGAGGTTAGCCTACGTGGCAAAAGGACACCCCCCACTTTTGATGGATAAATTGTTGAAGGTGCCCATTGGGGACGTTCATAGGGATGCGAGACGTCCTCCCCGTTGATCTCCCGTTCTCGTACAAGCGGTCTGGGCTTTGGGCGTCGTGACGTTTACCTTCTGCTGTTGCTGATAGGTGGGTGTGCGTGGGAGCTACTAAGTCGCTTGTCTTTAAAAAACAAAATACAAAGAATATAAACACAAGCAAACAAAAGATCATATTAGAACTATCTTCCTATCCTATTTATTTTAAGAGCAAACAACATTAGCTTCAACTCTATCACCTCAGTTAGTGAATCAACCCCACCCTCTTACATCGCTTGTCTCCCCCCAGACAAAATCGGGTGTAGCTATCCACTCTTTTCCACATCGTTGTAGAATAACTTCTGGTGGTATAAGAGGTTGATATCCTATAGCTGAATACCGACTGGTGCTGATTAATTAAAATTTACACCGCACCAAAAAATTTCAACCAGCTTCCCACACTAGCTACAACGACATGTCTCCCATACTCTTCCCTGAGTAATGTATTTGCTCCTTCAATCTGCTCCTCAGATTGAGGCCGTTTAATTGTAAACTCCTCTGCAACTAATTCTGTTGTTGTTTCCTTATCCTTAGGGAGCCCAGACACCATATCTGGTTAGACCGACCTCCCTGGCCTCATCAGTGTAGATCGATTCTGTAGCAACTCACTGACCATCCATCCACCTTGCCCTATGGTTCTACCAACCAGCATTCTTGTAGATTTTCTCTCTTTATTTTCTAAACTTTGCATGGAGTTCAAATCTTTAACCTTTTTAACTCTCATCATCATCACCTTGTACCTAGAGAAGAGGTGATGAACTCCATGGAGGAAGTAACCGGCAGTGGCATGACTTTGTGAACCTAGAAGAACAATGTGTACATCTCTATTGATGAGGAAATCCTACATGCAACGGTCCAATTGTGAGTTGCTGAAAGAAGCTCATCGATTTTGCCGCTACAATGAGGAGGTCAAGTTCGCAGCATTCATCCGGTTTAGTCTCTACCCTAGCTGTTTTATCCATTCATTAACTTCTATATTTTCCTTACTTTGCACTCACTTTTGATACTAACTTGACAACTTGTTAAAGAAGCAGCTAGATTTCATCTGGTCCACCATAAGAGGTTAGTGAATGATCATAGTGATAATGAATTATTGATGATTTTATTTTTATTATTGTTATCCATTTTTTTATTTTTTTACTTACTAAAATATACTCAAAATGTTGAACTTTTATTTGCTAATCTTCTTTTTACTTGCATATGCCAGTCAAAATAAATGTGGTGCAAAAGTGGCTTCTTTTCGCATATTTAATTGGTTCATGTTCTCAATTGTATTCAAGATGGTAGAAATTGTTGATTGCCCTGAAGATGATATTGAAATAATAGAACAAACTTATTCCTATCAATCAATTTTTTAAGAGGCATATAAACCAACAATTGGAATGCTTTTTGAATCTATTGAGGAAGCAGCCATCTTTTACAAGTTTTATACATTGAAAAGAGGATTTGGCATAAGGAATCATGCTACAAATTATAATAGGTTAACAAAGGAGCTTTGTGCACAAATGTTTGTCTCTTCAAAAGAAGGCGAGTATAAAAAGAAAAATGAAAAGTGTTGAAGGCGGCAAGGAAGGTTGCTCTAGAGAGGCAATGGAAGTAGGACACGTGGGTAAGTTCTATGTAGATGAACTACTTCGTGATGTGAAAGACAATGATCAAAGGAAGCAAAAAAAAAAAAAAAATCCAATTGTTCAAGAAAAATGCCTTGCTTGTATTAGAGTAAGTAAAGATAGCACGGGCATGTGGAAAGTGGTGAAGTTTATAGAAGGCCACAATCATTTGTTTCTTACTCCGAAGAAAGTTCAATTTCAAATCACATGGACAAGTAACTACTATTAAAAAAAGGCTTATTGATACATTTGGAAAGACTAACATTAACACTTCTTAATTATTGTCTATGTAAGAAATTGAGGTTGGAGGTGTTGAAAACATTGGATACATTGAGGAAGATATCAAGAATGTGCAAACAAGGAACCAAGAAAAAAACAAAGCTCGAGATGCACAACTATCTATTGATTGAACATTAAGAGGAGATGAAAGATATAAATAAGTCTTTCTTTCAAATATGAAGTAGACGATGAAGGAAAACTAACATTGTTTTTGGGTCAATGGTATTCTTAGGAAGAATTACCATCATTTCTCAATGTTCTTGTATTTGATATGACATATGAGACAAGTGAATATCTACTTCTTTTTGTACCATTTACTGAAATTAATAATCATTTGTCGTATGTCACTTTTGGGCGTGTTTTTCTTCAAGATGAAATGATACAATTATAATGACTTGGCCCAAAGTGCAATGTAATGAATCTAAGTCATATTTTTAAAATGGTTAACTGAAGTTAAAAATCTATATTCCATTCTCATGTATAAATAAAAACTTAATAGATATTAGATGTGAAACTAAGTTAAGGGATCTCACAATCTAATAAAATTCCTACACCCACCTACCTTAAGAAATTTCGTTCCCAATATTTTACTTATAATAGAATTTCAATAGGAGTAGGTATTGATGTGAGACTAAGTTGAGAGATCTCACAATCCAACGAAATTCCTATATCCACCCACCTTAAGAAATTTTGTTACCGAAATTCTTATACTTGACCCGTTGCTAGCTCAAACCCACAACCTTTTTTGACATGTGATCATAAATCTAGCTAACGTTCATAGTCTAACCTATCATTTAATACAGAACCAAATTAATATAATACTATTAGGAAAGAACATGTGGTATATTTTAAAACAAAGAGGGGGAAAAACTTGGTGCCATTGCACATGGAATCTTTTGTAGTGCCTTTTTGTGAATGCATTTGGTTTGCAAATACACCTCAAAGATTTGAAGTAGAGCGAAATACTATTAGGGGAAAAAAATGAATGGTTGAAATCTCTATAAGAGGATAGCCTCCACAAGCAGTGGCAGTTGCAGATTTGTTTTTAAAAAAATCATGGTAAAATCGTAGCAAATAGATGAATATTTTAGTGGCAACTTTTATTTTTATTTTGCAGCTTAGTCTGTTAAAAAAAGTTATAAAAAAGTTTTTTATCACCGAATTTGCCACCCTTTTCCATAACATGTTTTTCAAAAAAATTTGATCGGCCCATCAAATGGGCCGTGTGCATGCACGCAACCAACGAGCGTGCCCCCCCTCCCCCCTCGCCACCAACCCCCTCTCTCGCAAGCCACCGTTGGCCTTCCCTCCGCCGTCCATCGCCACCTTGTTCCACCGTGGGCTTCCCCCTCCGATGTTTGCCATTGCCACCGCCTACTTATCCAACGCCGCCTCTTCCTGCCATCATCGGCCTCATCCGATGCCGTTGGCCTGCCAACTCCGCCCGCTCCAT
>JAVDBV010079935.1:0-10408 GCA_032619315.1 Piper longum | reverse complement strand
TACCAAGTACTTGGCCGGGTGTGTGCGAAGGTGGGGTCCGAAGAGGTGCTGTGCAGTACATCCGCTGGCTGCATAGCGCTGTAGGCTGGTGGTTCCGAGGAGGGAAACACGCCGCACGGGAAAGATTAGGGCGAAAAATAAGACCCTAGATCAGACCTGTGACACTAGGCCTGAGGACATTCCGACCCAACTTGCGAAAGCCGTTCCAAGACAGGTTATTTTTAGCCCCTCAGTTAGATACTTTCAGCTTTTTAAGAGGTTTTTTTACTTTATATTGAAATTGGCTGTGCTTATTCTTTTATAGTTTATACATATTTGTTGCAGGCAATATTTTTTATCACTTACAACCTTACTTCGGGCCGGACGAGTTTATCTTGTGAAGTTGTGCAACCTGTTTCATTTTTTTGTCGCTCATTTTGTCGTTTTGTACTAAGGAGTGAGGATGAGCATGCATCAATTCCATTATTTCCATACCATACTGAAGTCCCTAGAGTGCTCCTTTTTGGAGTCCTTGGTTTTACCTGCTCTATTTTGGCGCCTTTAATTTTACCATTCTTGCTGGTGTACTTTCTTCTAGGTTATGTGGTGTATCGCAACCAGGTAAGGAACTACACATTTATGATGTTAATTTAATGGCATTTTTTCTTAGTCTATAGAGTGAACTATTATATGATGCTTCATCTTTGTTTGTTACTTCCCATCATATGATGCTACAGTTATGCAACTGAATTAAGGATTTGTCAGCTGTGTCTATTCATAAGTTGCTCTAAGTGCAAATAGTTTAAATAAACTTTCAAAAAAAGCGAAATGTTTAAAGAAAGGGTATCTTATAGAAGTTATAATGAAGGGGGGGAAAGGTTATGGAAAGTTCATGATTTTAAAACTTATGCGAGAGTGGTTTAGTTAAATGAAATGCCAAACATTCTTCTACTTAAAAATTGTCCTTGTTAAATCTAGATGCCTATGCCTTGTCCAGCTAAATGGAGTCGGTGGCATTGATATGTTGTTCTTGATTAACCTTTATGGAAATATGATCTCTGATATTTATGATGAATTTCTATTTTTCATCAACATCATTATCAGTATGAAGTCCTTGGCCAGTTTTATGATGAATAGCACGAAAAATATTTAAATGGCTTTCACAATCAAAACTAATAGCAGAGAAACGATTATGTTTTAGCATGAAAGAAGTGACCAACTGATGTTTTAATTCGCATCGTTAATATTGTTAATATGTTTATTGAAGACTGATGGTACTAATTTTTTGGTATTGGTTACAATTGTTTTTAGTGCAGACTCTTAACGTTTACATTTCGAAGTATGAAAGTGGAGGACTAATGTAGCCAATTGTACACAATACCACTGTTTTCTCAATGGTACTCATGCGAATTATAGCCCTTGGAGTATTTGGCTTGAAAAGGTCACCAGTAGCCTTTTCCATTCCACTTCTGATATTAAGTCTCCTTTTTTATGAATATTGTCGGCAAAGGTTTCATCCCTTATTTACAAGTTATAATGCCCAGGTTATTTGACGTCTTCTCATCTGAATGTATTTGTGTTGTCTATGTTTCACGGACGGTTTTGTTGAGTTTGTTCTTTGTTATCTTAGGATATGATTGACATGGACAGGGAAGACGAATCACAGGGGCGAATGAATGAGGTCTATCTGCACTTGCCACCCGCCTATACTCAATTTCCAGCCTGCGTTGCAAGACCTACCGATTAATGATGAAGAGGGCTCCTCATGCCAAATTTCACAAGCTATAGGTTTGCTCTTATTTGAGCTTTAATGGTGTGTGTAATCTAGAATACAGTTGATGTATTTAAATGTCCGTCTGCCAATTTCTTTGCAGGATAAAAGCAGGTTAGTGGGGAGCCCGTCCATTGATCTTTCATTGTACATGTTTCCCAGCTAAAAGGCGTACTCTTATAAAAAATCTTTAGTATACAAGCACAAGGTATATGCTGCATCCAACTTTGGCTCTTGCACTGACCATGGTCAGCGTATGAACGAATTGAAGCCTTTCTACCTTTCAAGGAGTTCGACAAAAAAATGACTTCAGGTTTGAAGGGACGATAAGCTAGAGTAATGAGATATAAACTGTTCCATTTTTTGTAATGGCAAAATTTGTTGACAAGAAAATCTCTGATATTGAGAAAAACAAATGCAAAATACATAAACTCTCTTCTTCTTCTCCAAACAACCTTTCCACACTCAATTCTGAATTCTTACAATGTAAAAGCTTTGCTTCTTGTTTTTCTCTCTTATTTTTCCTTGTGTATAACACATAATGAGAGGGGGTATTTATACTAACTCAAGATCAATACAAACCACAAAAACACACCTAACACATACCTAACATTGACTTCTACATTCAACAAAAACCACACCTAACATATACCTAACATTGACTTCTAATTTAGCATGTGTAAAACATTAGAAGCTTCTTTGAATTAAGCTTCATTGTTTTGAGTTTTATAAAACAAGTTTATATTTCAACAAAATTAACTTGAATAGATGTAAAGTCGAATATAATTTACGTGAGAATGAAATTTATTTTCGTTTTATAAAACTTTAGTTTTTTTTTCAGGTATTGACAAGTAGAATTTTATCTCTATTGTGATTCTCCTTTGACAAATAACAATTGAATCCATGCTTTCATAATTTCTTTACAAGTCTCTGCCATCACAGGAAGTGGCGCAATGTCCACAGAAAATTACATTGAACTTTTAAATAGGTCATGATATGGTTAACCAAAAGGGTTTGAGAATTTTGTTTATAATAGTTAAATTAGGTGCTCTCTAGTTTAGTGTGTTTTGGATTTGATCTTATAATTTTATGTCTGACCAAGCCAGATTTGGCCCCTATCTTGGTCGGAGGGCAGCCAATTTGACTACCTCATCAGATCTTACTGGAGGCTGCCTGAGCTCCGGCTAAGTACTGCTGCTAGTTAGTGGCCCTATGATTTATCGATTTTAAGTTTTTTTTTTTATGTACTGTATCTTTCCTTTTAATAAAAAATTATACACTTAGCCTAACTCTGGAAAGTGAGTCTCCGAATTTTCTTACCTCCAGGTAATTATGCTCATTTCTCTTACTTGCTAGTAATTACGAAAATAATCTCTCATTTTTTGGTAAAAAACTCTATACGGTAATTTTGTAATAAAATAGGTTTCTTTTAATTATTCCAGCTTTTTTAGTAAAATTAAATGAGAGGAGAGTACCACGGCCTTTACTTTTAGAGAATGCTTTAAGCAGTTATAACCAAAACCCAGCTTTTAAATCAGACAGTTCAGGAGGGCATCCAATTGTTTTTGAGAAGAATTAATCTCGTTCATTCATTTAATCTAGCAGCTCATATTAAAAATTGAAGATGTAATTAGAAAAACTACTTAAGTGGATACTAATTTTATATTTACTTTTGGCCATGGGTGTTAAATAAAATCATATACTATATGCTTGGTTTTGCTTAATGAACGTTTGGAAGCAAGTGGGCATCCACCCATTTGATTTGAGTAGCAGCTCCAAGTTAAACGGGCCAAGTCTAGCTAGCCTGGTCATGAGAAATTGACGGTTCAACGATCAAGTGAGGGCCCTAGCTACTTACAAATCAATAGCTTTATTTAATCGAACATCTTAAAAGTTAAAACAAGGACGTTTAACGATTAAATAAATATATGCAAACATCTAATAATGAGAACTAAATCAAGTGAACATCAATTAATGTAATGGTCCGAAGCTACACTATTCTTTTTCTCTAATTAACTGTCCTCATACCAATATGCCCTCCCAACTTGACATGACACCAGTTAGAGTTAAAAAAATCAACGTCTTCTTCTTGGACAGAGAATAAATAGTTACACGGTCAGGCCCTCTACTCCTTCAAAGCCCTAATATGATCGTATTATAGTCCCTACACTAAAATAGTCAGGGCGAATAATTTTCTTGCTCTAATAATAACTGAGTGTCTGCGTCAAGAAGTAATAAGAAATGGGTATTTGATTATTCTATTGAACAAGTCTGGAAAAGTGGTGTTGAGGATCGTCTCCTATCTTTTGTCATGTTTTCAAGGCAAAACCCTCAATCACGGACCCCTTTACGCCCATTGGCAAGTCCATACAAAGAGGACTTGATGTTTAGCTTAGGACTCTTTCTAATCTTCACATTATTGGAAGGGGATATTCCACCCCACTGATGAAATTGTTAATATCAGTGTTCCTCGGCTACGCATTCTATTTCGTTATAAAATTATCTGTCCAGTAGATAAGATTATTATCTGAAAAAAAGGTGTCGGCAATGCACAAGGCTAGCTCCCCGCTTTGCGAGGTTCCAAAGAACATTCAAAGGAATGAATGTACACTAATTATTAAGTGAATTGTCTCATTTCCAACACATTGTTGTGTTCACATATATACTTTTGGATACCATGAAAAATAACATAAGATAGACAATAGATGTGTTTGATTTCATGGTTAATTAATTTGGTGCGAATATATATATATACTTTTTGTCGATCGTCAATGATATGCCCCTTATTTATTTTAGTCCTTTTAGCAAATGCTATTAAGTATTCATGTATTGTAGGCCATAAACACAAGTGCTGTATTCTTAACTTGACTGATGTCAGTGATGACATAACTCTTTATGTTTGTCTGTTTGTGTTAGGGTTTTTATCAATATATACATATGCCTTGTCGCATGCATGAGCTACCAAAAAGCTGTGAGTGTGTGTGTTTTTTTTTTTTTTTTGTATTAGTTTTGGTTGAATCGTTGAACCATCACTTCCCCATTAAGCATTGCTTTACAACTGATCATAAGCAGAATAATCAACGTTGTCAGCTTTATAGTAGACCAGGCCAAAAGGCAAAATGTTAATTATATCAACATTCTTATAACATTATAGATTGTTCAAAGGCATTCAAGTGAGTGACAGAATGACAGGCGATCAGAAAGACTCACAAATGATATGCGGTTGTCCAAGGAAAGATGATCAAGAATACCTCATGAGTCCTCACAGTTTATATTGACTAATAACCAAAACTTTTGTCGCAGCTGGTAAACATTGGTAACAACTGTACACATATAAACCCGAGGTAGAACCACTGTTCATAGTTCATCGATCCAAGCACTGTGGCTGCATCCCCGGCTACTACATACCAAGTGTGTCTGAACACATACTTGCATTTTCATCATGCTTTGACGTTCCCATTGACGATATTGCTGCAAAGTTTGTCTACCATTGTCGTCAACTCATAATTAGCCTGAGGCTATACATCTCCATAAGCAATTTATAAATAATCTCTTGATCTTTATATATGCAAATTAACTAATATTGTCTACCCGTTGTAATTATTGATACATATAAAATGACCATACCAGGGTGTAAACACTCTTTTCTCATTATGGAAAAACAATTAGGATAATTAAACATCAGTCAACAGATCCTCATCCATCAACCCCTTCCCAAAAAGAAAATATTATCAACCGACTGAAAGTCGCAAATTCTTTCAAATCATGTCAACCTGTTCTAACAAAAGAAGACCCTTTTGTCTACCAAATTAAAAAGTAATGCCCTCTCTAGAACGAATACCACCACCACAGATACAGTAGTTGTGACATAATTTGTATAAGTAATTGGTTCCAGTAATGTTCGCATATATATATATATATATATATATATATATATTGTTTATTACCTGAGCATGACACAGATCAAAAGGGAATATTCATGGTCAGGAGCTCTAGAATATATTCACATTCACATTCAAAATGGGCAGACCAGACACTCTGATTCCAATGATAGAGCTAGTTAAAGAGTACAATTCTAGAGAAAACTGCAACTATTGAAGTTAGATGATAAATCTTTTCGTCATATCATGTCTTTGGATGGATTTGCAGACTTCTAGACTGATCTGAAAGTGACCCTTCATTTATGCAAATTTAATCTATGATAACTCAAAGTCAATGCTATCTATATTCTAATTTCTATCTGGGGCAGCATATTTAGCCAAGTTGAGCCAAATTTTGGGTAGGGTATATTACGGGTTAGGCCAAGATTTGGTGAAAATGTGAACCCTTCCACCAACACAACTTAATTCTTTTTTTTTTAAGATATAGCTTTCAAAGGAAATTTATTTTGTCAACAACGTAAAGAACTGAGCTGGGCCAAGCTTCAACTCCTTTTTCTGATGATAAATAATCAAAGTAAATATTGAATGGCCCTGCTATATTTACTCGAACAGATCGAGGTTTTTTTTTTTGAGAATTTGTTAATTACATTGTCGATCCAAAATGATCATATCAGTATTAGATAATTAAGTAGATATTGAATGGATCTCCCTATATGTAGCTTATAATAAAACTATTTAAGCTTATACAAAAATGTTGCTCAAACATTGGAAAATTCACATAAAAATATCCACACATGACATGTTATCCAATGTTGGTTATAATTCAATTAGGTATAAAGTAAACTCTTTTTCTTTCAAGCTGTGACTTAAGTTATCAGTTTGAGGATCACAAAAATTTTATTTTAAAAAATTCTTATTTAACTTGCAAATCGATATTTCAGATGCGAATCAATGACCTTTGATTTTCTTATATGCTAGATATCTTATTTTAAGCAAAAATTGGCGCCATGAATTAACCGGTGATACACGAGAAGAAACTCAAAAACATTAGCAGATTAGATCGTACACAAAATAAATGAGGTTCGATAATATTATGCACAATGCATTTACCAAAATCCTGCAGATAAAAATTTTCAGTATCGATTACAAGTCTTGCTGTTTCCATCTTTACATTTTAAAATGGATTATTTGCATTGTGTGAGCTTGTGCCACCCATCCAGTGGAGAACAGTTTCCATCCATGTTAAAAGTATACTTCCTATAAGGTCGCATATGACAGTACTGTATATATGTGCATCCTTCTCCGGGGGAACAAGAGGGGGTTTGTTTTTTAACATGAGCCGCGCATAATTAGAGATATGGCCTTTCACTAGATGGCTTCCCCATTGGCATAATGCAAGTTATAAAAGGGTTCTCAATATATGGAAGCTGATTAGGAACTTGATTAAAATTGACCATCACCAGCCCTTCAGATGATGAGTCTCAACTTTTTGGATATTGTCTTCTTATAGCTTTTTTCCAGCTAGCGTGCCTTTGTCCACTCATAGACAACATCATAGTCTGCAATTAGTTCGCCCCCCCAATGATAATACGAGCCGTGCAAGTGAGAGATAAAATTGTTTACCAAAAAGTCCGGGTAGATCATCAAAACCTGATGAGTGATGTGCAACTTAAATTAGTGTGAGTCCCCTTTCGCAAGGCGCCGAAGGGTTACCTTCTAATCTCTAGTTGTCTAGTTAGCCTTTCTCTCGTCCTGCTTAATTGAAGATAACATATTTTTTATAACATTGGTTATCGTGAACGGTATCATTAATATTCCCACAACAGTACTGCATGTACCAGATTTTGGTAGTTTCACATATCAAGCTTCTGCAATGAATGTTTTGAAAACGTCGGGCAGGTGGACGCGTAGTTCTGATTAGAGATGATAAATATCCAAACAAATTGCTAGCTGAAACCGCCGCATTGATGTTGTATGTTACATATGCTTAATATATAATTAATATTCCAGCTAGCCGAGGTTAATCAATTTCGTTTTTCATCCTCATCAAATTAATGGTCGTTGTATATTTAATTAATCATGTTAAACATTATCATCATGCATGATCATGATCTTCAATACTACCATTAACATCTTATTCCAGCTAGCTAGTGATATGGGTTTGCGCGATATATAAATTGATAGCTAACCTACATTTTCGGACCAATAAATATGACACGTAAAAACAAAATGACACGTTTATATATACACAAGATGGGTTTACGTAAATCTTCAAGTTGTATTAGATCTACATGAACATTCAAGAACAATTGGACAAAGTTACCATCAATATTGTTGCAAAAGTCAACATGAAAATTTTAACTTGTTCATGTGAATGATCTAGTAATCGTGGGATACATATGGTCTTAGGCAAGTCACTGCACACTGACCTCCACAGTGAAATAAAGCGAAAGGCTTTTGTATGAATAATGCATGGTCTTAGTGGAGACATGAAAATAACAACTAAGGAAATAGAGACGCTCTTCGATACCCCATCAACTAATTCCGAATAAGATGTTGCCAAAACATGGAGACAAGTTTTCTACTTTTCTGTGCCCAGTGATAGCCTTTTATCAATCATAAACAGTATAGAATTTAAGATCACTCTACACATCTTTGCTTACTCATTACTAAACTCAGTTGGCATGGACTAGTTTTGAACATATATTATCCCATGGGATACATATGATCTAGTTTCATAGACTAGTTTTGCATGAAATGTGCATATTGTTCTTATTTTTTAAACTAAAAGATGATGCAAACACACACACACACACACACACATAATGCCAACCAATGATGCAAATTAAAAGCAAATAATTAATGTCATGAAACTATATGTTCTTTTTTTCAGGGGTCTGACCTCTCATAATAATCCCACCATATCAATCACTGGTACAGGTTAATTACACTATCATGTACACCCATATAATAGCTGCTACTGCAGACCAGGGTACCTCGTATGAGTGGTAATATATTCATGAGACATTCTTCCTTCATAATTGATGGAACTTAGAGGAGGATGAATCAAGGAGCTGATTTCGTACCAGTTCATAATGCTCTCTCCACAACTTGTTCCACAGCTTTGATCATCACTAGCCATTCCACCTCCATAGAAACAATCAAGATCACTTCCCACTCTCTGTGTCTGATTATTACTACTGTAAATGATTTTTTCAAGTTCATTTGAGATGTGGTTATAATGATCAGCAGCTTGTAACATGTTACTTGAGCCACTGTTAATGAATTGGATTTGATCAACCTGCCAAGAGCAACTTTGATCAGTACCCAAAGAATCCATGGCCTCACAAGTACTTGTGATATATGTCTTGCAATCAGAACTAATTCCATAGAAATTTGGTGTGGAGGAAGAAAGGTCTATTGGGGCATAAGATGTCAATCCACTGGTAGTAGCACTCGCAGGTGGTATCACTGTTTCATCAATACCATCAGAAAACCTTCCACCAAGTTTGATCAATAGCCTCTTAAGTGAAGCTTGATCATTCATGGTGCGAGAATCTTGAATTGGAGAAGGGATTGAAATTGGCAAGGGCTGCTGAGGAGGCCAGTAGGAGGTGACCTGATGAGTTGTAGAATTCCCACCAAACATAAGGCTTCCACCATTAACGGTCTCTTTCTTTATTTCCTGTTTGAGAGCACAATCTGCCTTCCTGGCCTGCTGCTCCTTCCTTTGCTTCCCAAGAAGTTTCTTCTTCAATCTTGTGTTCCAGTAGTTCTTAATATCATTGTCAGTTCTCCCTGGCAATTGCGCAGCAATGATAGACCACCTGACCATATTTATGTTTACAAAGAAAAAGGATGTATAGATAAGCATCAAATTTTTTTGTTACGGGTTTTGCTTCAGATGAGCTAGATAAATAGAACGTTTTATCCTGATTAGTTAGGTGTGAAGAGAACTAGTATATAAATATATATCTAGGCGCACACCTGCTTCCTATGCTGATGTAAAGGCTGCAGATGATGTTATCTTCTTCCTCAGAGAAACCTCCGTGCTTGATGTTAGGCCGGAGATAATTCAACCATCGAAGTCGACAGCTCTTTCCACATCGTTTTAGACCTTCAAGGCAAAGAACCCCATGTAGATTACAGATCAATTAAATTCATTTGTGGTTATGAACGCTTAATTAAAGAATGGAAGAGAACTAAATATATGTAGGAACGGCCCGTTTGCATACCTATTTTCTGGGGGAGGGCAATCCAATTGCCCCCAGTTCCATGCTCCTCAATATAGGCCTTCAACTTGGCATCTTCTTCTGGTGACCATGGCCCCTTCTTGACGTTGGCTTTGTCACAGCAAGGAGCTCTACCCATCTCACCCCTCTCACTTTCTTTTCCTCTTCTCCGATGGTCGTCTTGATGATCAGTTAGTCTTCCGATCTCCAAAGCATTGTGTCACAAGCTTTGGTATGAGGACAAGTAATCTTCTTTGTTGTAATTTATATGCGTAGAAAGAGGATGAGAGAGAGAGGGGCAGGCGAATGTGGATTGGACGTTAAAAAAGTAATTGAAAGAAATAAAAAAGCCAGAACAGGAAGGAAGACTTTTCTCCTTGTCTTTCATGGACAAGTATCTCTCTATCGTCACTCACTCCATGCCTTCATGCTGTTTCCAACTCCCTAGTTCATCACTCCCCAATTAATCGGGCGCAGCTAGCTAGCTGGTTCCAATATTCTAAATTCATTATATTCGCTAAATATATATATATATATATATATAT
>JAVDBV010079934.1:0-11090 GCA_032619315.1 Piper longum | reverse complement strand
TCCAAGGACCTTTCGCAACCAGATTGCAACCCAATCGCTGCCCTGGCCGGCCGGATATTCTCACCCACCATCGTCGGCATTGTTCACGCCCAAAACTCTGGCTTTTCCAATTTAGTTCGTTTTCTTTAAGTTTTGTTGATTTAAAACTTTAATTCCTTAATTATAAAGTTTATTATCTATTCTAATATATGTATGCATGAAAAATTAGAAAAAAAAGAAGGAAAATTTTCCCGAAAAAAGGAGGAAACTGGCATATGTGTGAGGAAGAAATATGAAGATGATGTTCTCCCCTTTCTCCTTTATATAATGATTTAAGTGACGGCTAGGGTATGTGGGAGCACCCTTTCACTGTAATACTTTTAACCGGGTAATTGGTTAATGTACATAATTCACTTAACCATTTAAACGGTTACACGGTATGGTTCACTTAACTGGTTAAATGGGTAAATAGTATGGTTCACTTAACTGGTTAAACGGGTAAATCATACTTAACCAGCTAACGATAATTATTTTTTTTAAAAAATAAATTTTCCCACGTTCGATCCCACCGCGTTGAACGTTATTATTATTTTATTTATTTATTTATTTATTATTATTATTATTATTATTATTATTATTATTATTTTCGGGTCTTTACAGGTCGTAATGGAAGTATTAAAGAATGCTTTGATGAAAATAACATTGCAAGCTCTTTAATTATAATCGTAAGAGCCTATGCACCATCAAAGGAATCAAGATCATTAAGACTCCCAGTGAAGAATATAACTCAAAGTAGTATGGACGGCCTTCAGTGAGGCCTTTAGACACTGAAGGAATGCATTGCATGCCAAGGGAGAAGAGGATTCAACCTTCCCTTCAGTCTATGGTTTGGCAACCGAAGACCTTGAGTTTGGTTAAAAGCATTGAAGTGTTAGACTATGGCTAACCATCAATTGAGGGTTTAGTAGCCAAAGTTGATTTGGACAAGCCTAGGGTTGACGTAGTAGAAGGAGAACAAGGAGATCGAACTGTTGGCAGAGTTTTGACAACCAATCATCAGTTTGGCAGATTACATAAGTTAGGTGCGGCTTGAAAGAGAATGATCGGCAAACCATCAGTTGCTGGTTTAACAACCGAAGAGGATGCGGCTAGTTTTAACGAAATTTGGCTAATATGTGGTCAATCCTTAGCGAGGCAATGATTATGGAAGGTTGCCAAAAATTAGCTGTTTGAAAAAATAAACTTGGAGAATTTGAACTATAAGGATTACTATTTTGGGAGAGGTGTTAAAAACCTATAAAAAAGGCCTTGGGTGTGTGTTTTGTGCACCTTGAATGATGTTTAACCCTTACAACTCTCTTGGAAATTTAGGAAGTTCAAGCTGGTGTAAAAATTTATTTTACTTTTTAGCTTATATTGATACACTTTGATTGTGTAATCACCAAAGAGGGGATTGTGTGAGGCTTGACTTAAGTGTGTTTGATCATGATTTTAAACTCTCAAGGTGTTGAGAGTGTGTGTGAGAACTTAACCTAGAGTAGGAGGGTGCTTGCATAGATGACTCCTTCGGCTCAAGAATTGAACTTCTATAAGGAGGCTTAGCTTCAAGTGATGGTTGCTCCAAGTGTATTTGGAGCTGGTAGCAAGACTCCTTGGCACTTGAGATGTGAAGAACCGGAAATAATAATAATAATAATAATAATAATAATAAATATTAGACGCGGTAGGATCGGATGTTGGAAAATTAATATTTTCATTTAAAGTATTTACCTCCTACATGGTTAATTATTAATTGCCCGGTTAAGTGAACCATACCATTAAACCATTTACCTGACTAAGTGAAATACAGGCGAAGTGTGTTTTCACGTACCCTAGCCATCATTTCATTATATAAGGAGAATGGGGGGGGGGGGGCATCATTCACATTATTTTTCTTCGGACAGACGCCGGCTTCCTCCTTGCTCGGATAATTTTTCTTCTTTTCTCCTTCGTGATTTTCATGCATTGCATATATTGAATTGATTATAAGCTTGATAAACATGAGATTAAAGTCTTAAATGAATAAGAAACAACTAAATCTAAACTGGAAACCCGAATTTTGCCATGATCGACGAATGCAAAATTGGCAGGATGGGCAACTATAACATAGCTTGCAAGGCATCCCCTCACAAACCGACGGTCCCTCTATCTGCTGGGTTGAAGGGGGGACATCGCCGTCCCTCTTGTTTCCGGTGGGTGGCGGAATTTCAGCAGTTATTGGGCAGAATTGCAATGGTGGCAAAAACAGAGGACGACGATGAGTGAGGAAATCCGGCTGTCCGGGATAACAATTAGGTTGCAATCTGGTCGGGAAAGGTCTTTGGAGGGTCGACGGTGTTGAGGAGATCACCCAATCGGGCCGATGACGCTCGCTCGTGGCTGAATCGGTGATGCGAGCCCGTCGCTAGTGATATGGAACCTCCATGAATAAGCATGAGAACCCCTTTTTATAATGGAACCCCCAACACGTTAACATGAAAACCCCATGAACAATCAGCAACAACCCCTAAGAAAAGGCTAGAACTCAGATTTCTTAGAAAGATGATCAAGAATCAGAATTAAGGAAACTTGTTCCTAAATCCCAATTTCGAAACACTCCACAAGAAAGATGATCAATCCACTTGAATGTTTCTTAAGCATGTATTCTACTCAAGAACACAAAGATAAAAGCAAAGGCCTTAGGCTTTCTCCTCACTTGCAGGTCGTCCCCAACACAAGGTTAAGGCATCTATATATAGCCTTAACAATGGAAACCCTAAACTAAATAACTAATGGGCTTATAATATGCAAATTCGTCCAGCCCATTACACAACAAAATAAAACCCAAAATACAAAGCTTAAATAACCCTCCCAAGCCTATTTGGGCCAGCCCATAACATATATGGCTCATTACAAACTTAATTAAACCCATTAGTAGTAACTTGGACTTGAATTAAGTTGTATTGAACTTGAGTTGTATTTGCACCAAAGCTGTGATGTCCTTGTAACTCTTCACTAGCTGAATTCACTAAGCCTTGTAAATGATGAATTAAGGCTTGTTGAAGCTTCTTAGATTTAGACCTTGTTATAGGTCCTTGAGGCATGCTAATCGGACTAGAAACTTCTTCCACTTGATCCTTGCCTTCTTTATCATGCTCATCTTCATGGCGTGTAGGCTGCTCCATAACAGCTAGGTTGGGCGATCCATCGTCACCGCAGCCGGAAGGTGGCCAGAGCTGGTCGGGGAGACACTATGAAGGCATGGCGGGGCTGGTCGGCATCGGTCGACGACGATTGACAACGGCCGGAGGCAAACAGAGCTCAGTCGACGAACGTGAATGGAATGATGACTTTGGGTTACGATTGTGGACAAAACCCGATAGCAGCGACCAAAGGTTCTGGTTGGGGTAAGAGTTGGTACGGAGGTAAGTTGACTGACGGGGGCGGCTTGGCCTCCGGTGGCTTGCTATCGATGGACAGTCCGTTAGAAAACACCCCAATTCACAAATCTGTTTTAGAAAAGAAGAGAGTTGGGGAAGAAGAAGATGACAGTTTCATAAATATAGATTGACTCGACACGGTTCAAGTTAAAAAAATGATATCAACTCGTAATAAATCTTTGAAAATAATTCATTTAATAGGGTACGAGTTAAGTGGTTAAAATAATAAAATATTATATGAAATTATCATAAATAATAAAATACGGTCATGATAAACGGTTAATAATTAATCGGCTTATTACAAGCGATTAAATTAAATTCTAGATTTATAAATGATAAATAAAATAAAGATGTCACATTTACCATATTAAATTAATATCAAGTAAATAAAACTATTATTTTAATGACATATTAGTAAGGTAAAAAATTGGGTTAATGAAATATAAGCCCATAGAAATCATGAAATCGCATAATTAAATAAGGAAGGGTTGAACCTTATTGAATTAAATAAAGTACAAATAATTGTATTAGTGATATATTTAAATTAGGATGATACTAATAATAATAATTAATTCTGGTTCATAAATAAATTATTTAATGTGGTATATTATATATTGTCGAAATTTAATAGATATGATTGTTCTCCAGATTTGGATCGTGGTCGCAGTTGTGGGTTACGTACAGGTTAGCTAGGTCTGTGAAATTATTTAAAATGTTGTATTTTCCCTTGCGGACACCTTAGTCGGCCTAAGCCCAGATTCGACCACCATGCACTAAGTGCAACCGTGGTCAAGGAATTGACTCAGTTCGACACGGGTGGCACCATTCATAATCTTAGAATGGACTTGACAGCCCATAACCTCTGAATAGTCATGTCAGAATGGACCTGACAGGCCATAAGTTCATAATGGACATGTTAGAATGGACTTGACAGTTCATAAGCTTTGAATGGTCAAGTCAGAATGGACTTGATAGAATATAAGTTCATAATGGACATGTCAGAATAGACTTGACAGGTCATAAGCTCTAAATGGTCATGTCAGGATGGACCTCATAGGCCACAATTTCATAATTGACATGTCGGAATGGACCTGACAGCCAATAAGCATTGAATGGACATGTCAGAATGGATCTGACAGGCCATAAGTTCATAATGGACATGTCAGAATGGACCTAACAGCCTATAAGCTCTAAATGGTCATGTCAGAATGGACCTGACAGGCCATAATTTTATAATGGACATGTCAAAATGGACCTGACAGCCCATAAGCTTTAAATGGTCGCGTCAGAATGGACCTCACAGGCCATAAATTCATAATGGACATGTCAGAATGGACCTGACAACCCATAAGCTCTGAATGGTTATGTCAGAATGGACCTGGCATGCCATAATCTTATAATTGACATGTCAGAATGGACCTGATAGCCATAAATCTCAGAATGGCCTGAGAGATATTGAATAGGGTTTTTATTCACTTATTTTATTTAATTATATGGCTTAGTGTATTAATCACTAACGCAGAATTGCCTCCGCAGGTTAGAAGCTGAAATTAAAGACTAAGAGATGACCGGGTGGACTTCCTTTTGATTCTCTTATGTTATAAATGTGACTATGGGAAACAGTATGAAATTGTGGGATGATTACTTTAATGAGTTAGACTTATTTTCTTTAATATAAATTATGTAGTATTTAAGTAACACCGAGTCCAGTTAGGGCGGGTCGGTTAGTTATATTTTTAAGTAACACCTGGCCATCTAGGCCTACAATATTGTGTAAAATGGCGGGTTGTTACATGAGAGGTGCTTGAGAAAGAAGGCTCATAGCTAACAACGTTCGTTGCCACGTGGTGCTTGTAATGTAAGGCTTGTCGGAGGCTCATACGGGGTTGGAGTGCAAGCTTCATTGGCACTTAGAGGGTGTTTGAGAAGAAGTAAGTACAAGATTCCTTGACCATTGGTGCTTGTGAAGGAGGTCTTGGTGTTATTTGTAGGTGTTCAAGTTGGTGAAGCTAAAAAGAACTACCCAACAAAAAGACTTGGTGGGAAAGATGAGAAGAGCACTAGTTGGGAACCTCTTTCAAAATCCTTGTATGTTATCTTTTCCATTTCTCTTTGTGTGCATTATTTCTATTTCATTTGTTTGCTCACTTCACTTAGTTCTATTAAATTTGACATGTTCGCTATGGATAACTTAATGATTTTACAAGTTCCCAAACAAAAGTACCTTTTCGAGTTTGAACTTGTCTCGCTTCACACATCACTTAAATATAATTGGTTTCATTCTGTTATTTATTACCTTTCTGATTATCATTTATATGTGCTTATAGGCTATCCTCTATTTTCCTTAAAGCGTTTCTACTATTGTCAACTTCAGATCATTAAAAGAGTCTCAGTATTGTAGAAAACTAATTTGCTAAGTGATTTGTAGTTAGCTCACTTACACAAAGACACCTTCAATTTGTATTAGAGCTTTGGTTTGTCAAGATGGAAAACTCATCTTCAACCTACTCAAGGGAAGAATTAGAACTCCAAGAGATTTTTGAAGCACTCTCTAAAGAATCAATCAAGATGGCCAAAAGGAATACGGAGTTCAAGGATTAAGTCAAGAAGGCCAACTTGTACTAGGAGGCACTAGAGCAAATATTGATTTTTACGGAAAATGAACTCCTAACACCAAAACGAAAGGAGAATCAATACAATCTTAAAAAAAACAAATTGCAAGGCAAAAAGAATACACAAGGCTTCTCAAGGAAAATAATGACTTGCCCATAAGTGAGTGTAAAACTCTCAAAGTTCCTCACTTGGCCAGAAAATGCCGACAGCGTCCCTATTAGGGTCGTCGCTTGTTGGGATCGACAGTGGGCATGATGGCAGAGGTGCTAGTGGTGACGACCGGCAGAGTCCAGCCACGGGCTAGCTGGAAATCGGCCGTAAAGATTTGGAATCATCGTCGGCGGCGGCGGCGCCACTAGCGGCTATTACGGCCACAGCAATGGTAATGGGTGGTCTCAAACTATAGATCTATATGAGGGCAAGCCATCGGGGTGGTCGGATTTGGCGGTGGTGTCTCGTCGACACCAAAAAAAAGCACAAACGGTGGCAGCGGCGCTCTAGACCGGCTCCAAAAACTTCGTCGTAGGCAGCGACTATGGCGGAACTGGTGGTCGTGAGAAGTATGACTGGAATGCTGACCATGAGGCAGTCATAGGGGTGTCGATGCGGTGGCCGGGGGCAAGGCAGAGACTCGCCCATGGTGAACCAAAGTGGCAGCCACGTTAACTCAATGAAATCATGGGGGATCTAGATTGGGAAAATAATATAGTGAACCTCGGGTAGACGTGGACGGCTAGGGCATGTGAAAAACACCCCAACTTCCGTATTTCATTTAACTGAGTAACCGGGTAAGAATAAAATATAATATTTAACCGGGTAGAGAATATAATATAATTAATTATAATAATTTTCCAACGTTCGGTCCATATCTGACCGAGTCGAATATATATAAATTTTTTTTTTATGGTCTTTCATAATGGTAGAGTGAATATGCTGTAATTGGTACATATCGAAGGGGAGTGTGCTAATATGTAGGGGGAGTTAGAAAGCTTTAGAATATAGTCTTCTCATTGGCTTAATATTGTAATTAAGTAATGAGAATAGTTAACTTCTTCTAAAATGCCAATTTCTTATTGGATATAGGTTGCATTATACATTTATTATCATATAAGCATTCTATCATGATAACTTGCATTATTGTGGACTAAGCATTTTTGTGGGGATAAAGCAATGAAGATAGAAGGCCTACAAGGCTAGAGCTTGAAAATATAAAGAGTTGAAGATCTCAATGGCAAGTTTAAGGAATGCTTCATTAGGGTTAACACCAAGCAGTTAGAAAGTTCACAACATATTTGATTTAACTTTATCAAAAGGTCTCAATGGAAGTGTTGAACCTTGCTTCATAAGGGCCTATGCATCATCGAAAGAATCAAGATCATCAAGACTCCAAGTGAAAAATAAGCCTCAAAGTTGTATGGAAGACCATTGGCAACTAAAGATGCAAAAGCTTGGAGGAATGAAGAAAGGCTTCATACATCATCTATCTTTTAGTCAGGGCTTCGACAACCAAAAACATGTGGTGCATGCCAAGGAAGAAGATGATCCAACCTTCAACTAATCTTTGGTACATGGTTCGGAAACGGAAAAACTATAGTCCGCTAAGGAGCATTGAAGTGTCATACATCAAACCCTTGACTGAAAGTTTGGCAGCCAAAGTGGGTATGGACACCTTGGGCTGATATGGCAAATAGAAAACAAGGCATCTGGAACCTTCAACAGAGCTTCAGCAATTGATCATAAGTTTTGTAGATCACAAAAGTTTAGTGAAGCTAGAAGGACATTGATCGATAGATCTTCAATCATGGGATTGGCAGCTGAAGAGGATGTGGCTAGTTTAAGTGAATGCTCGGATAATATTTGACTAGTCGCTCGGCAACCGATATACCTTCAATCGTTATGAAAAGTTACCAACAACTATCTATTTGAAAAAACAAACTAGGGGGATTTGAATCCAAACAGCTATTATTTTGGGAGAGGCATTGTAAACTTATAAAGTGTGCTTTGAACACCTTGTATGATGTTAAACCCCTAGAATCCACTTGCCAGCTTGGGAAACTCAAGCTTGTGCTAGGACTGGCCATACCTATGAGCTTGTATTCCAAAGTTTTAATTGTGTAATCCCAGAGAGTGGATTGTTTCAGGCTTGGCTCAATTGTTTTTTAGCATGATTTGTAAAATCTCAAGGTATTGAGGGTGAGAACTTAGAATAAAAAAGAATGGTGCTTGGATAAAGAACTCCTTTGGCTCAAGGTGTGAGCTTGTGGAGGGAGGCTTAGCTTCAAGTGGTGGTTGCTCCAATGGTGTTTGGAGCTAGTTGCAAAAATCCTTAGAGCGTTGGAGGTGCATGAGATGAAAGGCATGTAGCTTGCAATGTTCTTTAGCACTTGATGCTTGTGAAGAAAAGCTTGTAAGCAGCTTTTAAGGGTTTAGGAGTTCAAGCTTCCTTTTCACATACAGGGTGCATGCGCATGAGGGCTTGTAAGTGCAAGATTTGTTAGCACTTGGGGCTTGTGAAGGAAGTGTTGTAGTTGTGCGTAGGTCTGGAAGTTGTTGTTATAGTGAAGTTAAGAAGACATACCCTATCAAAGAACTTAGTGGCATATAAGAAAAGAGTACTAGTTAGGAACCGCTTTAAAAATATTTATGCATTCTCTCTTCGGTTCTATCTTTATGTGCATTGTTTTTATTTGATTCACTTGTTTGCACACTTCACTTAGTTCTCTTATGTTTAACTTATTCACTTTGAAGAATTAAATGAATCAATGTCAAGGTCACCTTCTTACTTGTATCATTTGACAAGTACACCAACACAAATAACTTTATGATTTTAAACTTGTATTGATTCACAAACCACCCAATTTAATTGGGTTCAATATATTGTTTATTGCCTTGTTGATAGAAATTTATTTGTGCTTATTAGTTATCTTTTTTTGTGCATAAGTCATTTCCGCCATTGTCCACTTACGATTATTAAAGCGTTTAAGTATTTTGGGAATCTAACTTATTTGTAGTTAGCTCTATTCCACATAGGCCCTTGAATGTGAGGTTGTACATTTTCATAGTTCTGAACAACATATATGTATTATTGTTACTTCATCATCAGACGTCATCACTGAAATACTACCTTTTCATAGTAGACGTCCAGCATGTGTTAAAATTGAACCCTCCACCTTAATTCATCTCCCCACTATCATCATTTCTTTGTGGACGATTGTATTTGGTTTTGATAGATGGATCAAAACAAAAGAAGCAAAATTTTGTCATCTCTACAATAATATATGCCTCACAAATTGAACCCTCCACGTGGTTCTTGTTAATAACATGTTTCTTGACAGGTACATCCATGTATACTACGGTGGACTATTCACTCTTGTCTCATAAGATATATGTGCAGGCAAGTGATCCATCAAGTCAAAAGTACTTGAGAGGAAAACCTTCTCCGATTTACAAAATGTTTCAATAAATGCCCACAATGTGCAACATTTATGGAGGTGGAAGATATATCTCCAAAGAAATTAGAGACTTAAGTTAGTGCATCCCATGCAACACTTGGCAAATAATCCCTGAATGCAACCGCCAATAGTCATTGCATAAACACGTGACAATCGTGACTTTTTAAACCATTGAATCGACAATCATTGATATTCACATAATTGGCTAAATTTGATGCAAACCCATCAAGAAATTTAAGCTTTTTAATCCACAATCTTATGTCCCCAATCTGGCTCTTATTCAGGACATACCTTGATTTGACCATTCTACCATTCACTTCTAACAAATTTAAATTTGGTTTGTCACAAATCTCCCTAAGGTCAACTCTTCCTTCGAAGTTATCTTCTATTTTCCATTTAATATCCATGACCATATTGAAAAAATTATCAATGATTACGTTCAATGTGCAATAGATATAAATTATGTCTTATTAACAAGGTATACCAATGTGGTAGCTTCCAAAATATGCTTCTTCTTGTCCAATTATGGTCTTTTCCAAACCATGGTATCTTTATAGAATAATTTATAAAATCAAATGTAACATTTGGAAGCTGGTCAACACCCATTTTCATCTCCTCTCCAACAATCTGAGTGCAGGTGGATCATTTTCAATTCGATCATTGAGAAATTGGTTCATTTGTCGACGATATGGATGGCTTATAGGTAGAAATTGTCTGACAATCAAACCATGACTGTTTACTACTGCCCTTAAGAGTGAATGCTGTAGTATACTCCACCCAGTAAACATCCTGTATGCTGGAAATTACTAATTGTCCACATCAATGCAACCCGAAAAATGAAATTTTGCCCCATAATGTCATATGTTTCAACCCCCTCACCCCGCAAAAATTTTAACTCATCAATAAGTGGCTGGAGAAAAACATCTATATGTTTCCCTAGATGATCAGGACCTGGCACAATACTTTTATGAAACATAAAAGGTTTCCCCAATTCGGAGCGAGGATGAACCGAATCGCAATGATATAAATTGGTGAGTTATTCATTGGCCAGACTAAAACCAAACTAACAACGAGAAAGATGATTTCAACCCTCCATGGAAGCTTAAGATGGAACCCGGCACAAAGGCTAAACAGACATGCATGGCTACAACATATACTACATGGAAGATCTAAAGTTAAGGATGTGTAAAGACCCGCCATTTTTCAATTATTTAATTAGGCCTAGATGGCCGGGTGTTACTAAAAATCAAACCACAAATATGACTCATTCAAAGTAAACTATGTTTTAAACAAGATATAATAATAATTGTCCCACAGTCTTAGTCGGTTTTTCATAGCTACATCTATAACTCAAATAAAAATTAAAAAAGAGTCCTCATATTTATCTTGCTCCATGCTCTGATTGTCAATGGCTTCTCCCACCTAATTTCGTATCTGCACACCTGCGGAGGCAATTTCGCATTAGTGATTACAACACTAAGTAGTATAATAGATAAAACAAGTCAAGTACATTCCACTAGTTTTCTATGTTCATTTTAATATGCGGTGGAGCGATGCCGCTATACTCCAAAACAATGCGGAGGAGGTA
>JAVDBV010079932.1:0-10314 GCA_032619315.1 Piper longum | reverse complement strand
TAATTACTCGTGTTTACGTGTATATTTATATAATATTATTATATTATTATTTTATGATTAGAGTATTGTTCATATTTATGTACTTATAATTTATCTAATTATCTATGAATGTATCTTCTTTGTTAATTTATTTATTTATTATTAATTATTATAGTGTCTCGATTTGCGTGCTACATGTGTATTTGTAGGTTTGTTAGTATTGTTTTCTTTGTTGTGATGTATTGATGATATGAGCACACACCACAAGCATGCATCATGTAGAGACATTAGTATTTTACTTAGCGTACTTAGAAGTGGGTTCCGATGTAGGCTTCGGAGTCCGAGCTCGCCGTAGATGTGTACATACGCTTGGAGCTTGGACCACAGGTCCGTAGGACTCTTTCCCTCTCTGCTTGACTCCTTGTGTGTAGATTTTGATCGTATTTTATACGTAGAATGGCATCGGCGGTGTTTTATCGGATCCCTCCGATGTTGGGTCATTTAGCCGTGTTTCATACACAAGTTTAATAAAACTACAAGGATGAGATCCTTGTTGGTTTTCGATCTTTAGCTCCAGAAATCTATTATACAAGCCTCATCCCTAAGCCTATTATATGAGTACGCGATGTTTTACGGATTTCACGAATAAGAGAATGAGCGGTACGGAGATATGTATGGACCGTGCTAGTACTCCTTCAAACCATGAGGTAGTGCAGGTGTATGATGGTATTGCGTAATGCAGCGCATTTCCGGAATATGTGGCACTAACTTAATTGTTCCTTTTGCCATTTGAGTACAGTGGCGGGTGAGCGGGTGATATGGAAGGTATGAGGGCGTAAGCACTGTATGTATGTATGATTATGATTATGAGCCGTGCATGCGAGCCGGCATTTATTTAAGTACGTTTGCTTATTGCCCTGTGTGAGGCATTCTTGAAGTTTCATATGTTTTCGTGGGTAATGGAATACCCATTTGCCAGATTGTATTAGTTATTTTTCGGACCAGTAACATTCGTTACTGACGGTTTTCTTATAATATATGTAGGTCTCGCAAATCCTGTATCGACTTCGGCGGAAGGGCAGATAAATGCTACACACACTTGAGCTTAATATAAGATTTTCTTTCTTGCATTTATTTATAATTGATGTATTTTGATGTTTATTTGACAATGTCTTCCATTCTCATGACACCAAGAGAGTTATTTTGATCTATTTTATGGATAGAGTCTCACTGACTAATAATATTAAACATGTCTCGACTCGATCGTAACATTTCTGATCCGGTTCTTAAGTGAACCGAAATCGGGGTGTTACAATTTTATAGCCAAGTCCTTCTTCTTCTTCTTCTTCTTCTTGTTAATCTTCGTCTCATCCTTGTCCATTTGCAATGTGTGCTCATGAGTAATGAGAGATCTTATAAGTTCTTCCATGATCATGGTGGCAAGGCCGTGACTTCTTCAATTGTCATGAACTTGTGGCGCCACTCCTTGGGATGATAGAGTACAAGGTTACAGTTGAATTTGGCCTTCTAAATAACCTTTCCAAGCCTTAAAGACCTACAATAATGTCATTAAATGTTATATATAGTTTAAATAGTATCACCTTCATTTTAAACATTCCATATTTATGAAAAAGGAGGCTAATCTTGGACTCATTTACTTAAGATGTTCCATCATGGTAACCACAAGAAGTTCCCAAATTTTCTTTGTCAATTTGCGAAAGGATACCCTATTGATTTGGTCTCATTGAGAGCACAATAGAGGGCATTCATAGACATTGCTGGTGTGAGTCTTCTTCTCTTGCTCACTCCAAGAATCCCTACTAGTAATGAGGTTTTGTGATCACTTAGAATAATTTAGCAAACATCAAAAATCATTAGAAGATAGAAAAATACTCATTCTACTCTTTCAATAGTTGTAGTTGGTCTTATTGAAGTGTGGTGGTCTTGTAGTACCCCGATCGGGCTTCCTCGCGGACCGAACCGCAAATGCTGTGGGTGACTAAACCATTCGCTAATCTACTTAATTTAGTTAACTCAAACCGGATCTATCCTCAGTGCCTCATGATGGTGATGAAAGCATTCAATGCATAGATGAGATGTTTAGGCTCTAACGTTGTTCTAGATTAATGATATGATATACATTTCATATTCAAAACAAAACAAACCATTAAAGATTTGAAAAAAAACTCTAATTTTAAGAGAAAACAGATGGAGCCTCCCTTAATAGTGCAATAATGGTCACCCTGTCAACAACAAACACTACATATATGTAACAATAAAAATATAAAATATTGCCAACGCATTGTATTTTTCACACAACACTCACATCATAATAGATTGTATCTTTTTTAGCAGGGTCTTGACCTCATTGGCTCATACTATTCAATTCTATTCATAATAACCATCACACACACACACACACACACACACACAGAGATCATTTAATTATTTCACACAAACATTTTTTGCAATAAGACATTATAGCATTTATCCACAACAATTTATAGTAGTTCATCACATCATATTCTCATTCATTCTCAATAGGTACATGTGTGTAAGTTGGTATTGCTGCTCCTCCACGGTCCTGACTGTGCTCAATTATTTACGTCCTCACCTACATATATAATACAAAAAAGTAAGTAATGAGTGTTACTGATCTAGAATAACTAAATATTCAAACTGGCACATAAGGGATGACTCACATGTTAAATAAAAACAATCATATATTCTTAGGCATAAGAATCACCTATAAGGGCACTAATGAGGACTCGTAAGCCTTAGCTTGAACAACGTCCCATTCTGACTTGTCATATGCCTCTCTCAACATTTTCATACTATCCCACACTCGGGAAATCCAATATACTTAAGCCCTTTACATTACATCCTTGTTCCGGCGCGGGATCGTCCGCCCCCAATGTTCGGTGGCACCAAGGCACCCTTGCCACACAAAGAGATAGTGCGATGGAAATAGAAAATGTCGCAAACACCAAAATGACACAATTTTTTTTACGTGGTTCCTTATGGTTCAACTTGAATCCCTAAGTCAGTCCACAGTGAGATTAGTACTCACAATCCACTATTTCTCCTTTGATTTTACAAGTTATACAAAACATTGAATTTTTGCCGCCTTTAAATCAATTCACATCTTTAACACTAATGCCATGGTTTGTCCCTTTCTAGTCTTCAAATCCTCAAAATAACCCTACCCCCGCATCCGGAGCATCAAAATGGTGGGGTAGCAAATTATTTCCAAATTTTTAATAGACTGAACCGGACCATTTTGGGTTGGTTCAAACCAAATAAATGCTGGACCAGACTGGATAGCATACTCAACCTCTCTTTTCCCTCTGCGTGCGCCGGTAAGCTGGTGGTGCACGGTGCACCGACTAGAAACTAGGTCACATACGGGTCACAGACACGATCGCAGTCTAGATCTACTCACTGGTCTACAGGCAAATGACTGGTCATGGATCTGCTGAACTTGCGGATGTGGCTGAAGTAAACGGGCATGACGAACCTGACTATGGCGTGACGCGGCGGCGCTTTTGGCAGCTCCGGTGGTGGACTTTCTACCGTCAAATGGTGGGGGAGATTGCCCAGAACTATAGATATCAGAATGGCGAAGGTCTTGGTGGTGGTACGACGATCAGCGGCAGCTTCGGCCGGTCGGTTGGAGGCCAAAAAGTTAGACACTTTTATGCTACGATGCTCCCATCAGTCACTTCTCGATTTTGTTCCAGCGATCTTAACGACAAACTCCGGTGGATCTCAATTTAGATTTGTAGATAACTTCTCCATCTTCACTTTTATCAACACTTAGGGGCCGGGAACGACCGGCTCTTGTCGGAAAACCGCCGTGAAATCATCTCTCCGTGACTGTTTCCGCTCTGTTCTGTTTACTCTCCCTTATCCAGTGGGTAACTTCTCAAATTTTCTCTGGCGACCATAGCAGCTAAAACTCAAATATCATTTCAACTTCTTCAATTTGGGCATCACTTCGGGGTCTGGTATGACCAGCTTTGGTCGGAAAATAGCTGCGGAATCATCTCTTCGCGTCTGTTTTTGCTCAGTTCCCGTCTTCTTCCCTGATCAGATATGCCTTTTACTGGTTTTTTACTGGAGATTGTAATGGTGAACACTGGCGAATCTCACTTTTGCTTTGGAGATCACTTCTCACTTTTCACTTTGGACACCACTTAGGGTCCAGGAACGACCGGATATGGTCAGAAAATTGCCGTAAAATCAGCTCTCCACGGCTGTTTCTGCTATGTTCCTGCCTTCTTCCTTGATCAGATAGATCTCTTACTGGATTTTTCCTGGAGATTGTAGCAATGGAATCCGGTGGGAATTGACTCAGACTTGCATATCACTTTGCTGACTTCACGTTGGTAACTTCTTTGGGGCCAGGAACGACCGATGTTTGTTTTAAAGCTGCCACAAAATCAGCTCTTCATGGTGGTTTCAACTCTGTTACTGTCTTGTTTCCTGGTCGTATGGGTCTCTTCCTGGTTTTTTTCCGGAGACTGCAATGGTGTACTCCGGCGAAGCTCACTTTGGGTTTTGAGACCACTCCTCCGTCTTCACATTTCACTTCACGGTGGTGTGGGGAACGGATGTCACGGGTCGAAAAAAACCAGCGAAATCTGCTCTCTGTCGCTCTATTTTTACCTTCTCCTCCTGGTGATTTCTTGGCAAAATTTCGACGGTGACTAGAGTCTCCAGAGGCAAGTATGGGAGGCGTTGTATCGAGGACACTTCAAGCTCCACACCCGTGGTCTTGGACTGGTCCAATACGGCCGATTTTGTCCAGAAAATTGGACGCCGAACCTGCAAAAATGGAAACTATCTTCTTCTTTTCCGGCGGGTTCCAGCACTACTTTGGCCAATGGCTTGGCTTTGATAGAGGCGATGGAACATTGGCAATGGAGAGGGGTCTTGGACGGACACCGGCGTTGAGGACTTTGTTCCACTAGTCTTCTACTCCGACCGACTGCTTCTCCTCCTATCACGAATTCCTAGCGATCAGTAGCACTTCAAGGACTTCTGGTTCGTTCTTGGGCGAGCTCCGGCGATGGGGCAACTCTTGATGGTGGTGGCTCCTGGCTTCTCCTATTCCTAAGCAGCAACGAGGCTTCATGGCAACAAGGCTTCACGACAATGTCGGCAAGGATGATTACTTCATTAGTGGAGATGACATAGGTATGCATGACGAGAGAATGTAATCTTCTCCATCCCTTCTTCTTTTCTGCAAAAATAGAAAAAACCAACCTTTGGATAGATCGGCTGCAGCAAGGTGGGCTTCGACTCTGAGCAATAGGGTAGCAGGGAGCACTTCAAGCTATACACTAATGGGTAGGCTAGGGGGTCGCAAGAGATGGATCTCCAGTGAGGGGCTCCTCCCCTTCTCTCTGCTTCTTCTTCCATCTCTTTCTTTTAATTTAATGAGCCCCCCCTTCTAGTACGTCAGGCTCTATCTTTTATAGAGTTTTCGACGCTTCTTTTATTCCGTGATTATGGGATTGCCATCATCACTCGCCCTTATTTTCCTAAGAAATTCCTTCCGACAGTTTTTGGAACCGTCAGGACTTTTTCTCCGAAGCGTAGAAATCATGCAAACGGTTAAATACAAATCTCAGTAATTATCTGGATAAATAAAAATTCCAAAATTAGCCATGTAACAAAATAAATACAAATTTAAAAACTATCCACGTGACCGGAAAAAATTGTCCAAACAATCCTCTATATACTTCCTGGACCTAAGCACTTAGGCCAAGTACTCTCAGCATGCGTCTTCACAATCTTTTGAATCCACACATCTAGACATTCTTGCATTGCAGTACCCATAATCCTCCACACTTCTTTGGGTTTGAAGAACTTAGAATGTGGAGTCTTTAAGATCTCTCGAGAATGGAACCCACTCACCAATTCAGAGCCTACTTTGACAGACGTATGCACCTTCTCATGGTACGTGCGAGTCAACTTTTCCCTTGTCCCACATTTCATTGAAAAATTGAAAAAACTATACATGTATGTGTCTGGATATGGATTATAATATAAACCCAAAGGCAACATGATCTAGATCATAGTTTCTAAAACAATCTCAAGGGATCTCATCCTCGAGGGTTATTAATCCAAAATACGATTGACTAAATACCCATATGGAGTGTGATACAATAAATCCACCACTCGACACATCCATTTACTTGTCAAACCAAATCACAATAGAGGAGATGATCAAACCAGAAGTGAGTCCTAAACGGACCTGGTAGAAATTCCAATCGTGGCCACGTCCCTAGGCAGCGAGTTTCTACTCCATACCTACACATCAAATCTAAAGCCAACATCCATTATCTGAATGAGACATTCACACATCAAATATAACACACTCATATCAATGCATTCGAAATCCAAGTCATCAAGGTAGGAAGACATATAAAAAATTCCCTAACTGGTGCATTTGGCAATAGTATGACTGATACTAATTAGTCCAATTCACATCAATTTACATCATGATTTTCTCAATCAAATTGCAGTTAATTAGTAACTCCTGCTTAATTTATCTAATTAGATCATTAGCATTCATTTAATATAAATCAAATCGTGCAATTCATTTCATTAAAAATCAAAGAACTTCATCATATCAATCAATCAAGTCCTAACATGCCATGCTAACAATTATCAATTTTTAAATAATTAAGTCGATACCTTGTGTCATCAACGACAGTGATGACGATCAACGACAATCGGCCCTGATTAGGGTTTGGCTGCATGTCTCCGGAATTGAATTCTACACCTGGTAGCGTTTGAAGTTTGATCGGGTACGGCAAGATGAATTTAGTGAAAATGCGGCGATTCCGACAATTTCCTGCCACAGCCAGCAAGACTGCTACCAGCGGTGGCTTAGCCGGCAAGGTGATGTGGGTTGGCACCAACTCGGCGAACTTGATGCGACCACGGTGAGGACGAGGGCGACAGCAACAGTGGCGGTCGATGGTGGCGGGCATGAGTGTTCATCAGGGATGCCTAGGTCGATGGGATTACGAAGGCGGCACAATGATGGCAAAGCAGCGCTACCGGCGGTGGAGTCAGCTTCTAGAGCGCGACCCGAGTGCTCAACTTTGTCGCATTGTAGACACTAGGTGACGCTGAGAAGGCAGGGAACAACTCGGTGATAGTCCAGCAGAGGTCGGCGGTGTCGATTGGCGGTGGCGGGGTGACATGATAACCGAAGGCGGCCTCAGAGGTGGTGAGGTGTGGCGACTCGGGTGAGATGAGGAAATGTCTAGAGGGAGTTTTGGTGGTAATTTTGTAAATAAAAGTTGACTCAACTCCAATTTGAGTCTAAAATAATAAATAACTCTTAATAAATTCTAAAAAATTCAAAAAAATATGGAAAGTACCATAAAATATAATACACTCAATAATATCAAAATGACATGTTATATAACTAATAACCCACCCAAACTACTATGTAACACATCTTAATGTGTTATTTCAACTACAAAAAATTTTATCATCAAATACATAAAAAAATAACTTGTATAGTGTCGTATACTTTGATGACTCCTTTCTTATCATATTTCTGACATTATCATTATATACTTGGGTATATTTAACCCTCATTGCTCATAATACATGACTGCCTCGACTCAACACACGTGTAATGAAACTTACTCAACTCAAACCGACAGTTGAACCAACTAGTTCACTTATGTAAAACCTTGACTCAAGTCACGGGTTTTATAAGTCTAGTGGTGGAGAGCCCCTTAGTTCGCCTTGTGTTAAAGTAATCTATCTTTATTTACCAAACTAACTGAAAGTGTCTATGTCAAAAAGAGCTAACTAAAATCACAAATTAAAATAGGTAGATCCTCATAATACTTATATACTCTCATACGTTCACATGAATGGAGAACTAGTGGAAACGATTTAGCACAAGTAACGTAAACACAATAAGTACAAATCAAGATAATCATGGCAAATAGAAACCGAATTAGTGTGGTGTGAGAGGCAACAAACACAAGTTCAAACTCAACAAGATACTTGATTTCACGATTTAATCAAACCATTCATGTTTTTAAGTGACCTTGACCTTATTCACTTATTTCTCTAAAAGGATCAAGTCAAACAGAGGAGAATTAAGTGAAGTGTGCAATAAAGTGAATCAAAATAAAAATAAACACACAAAGAGAGAAGGGAAGAAAGAAGACATAAGAGAATTTTCAAGAAGTTTGGAACTCCTACTCCTCTCTTCTATCCCACCAAGTCCTTTGGTTGGATAAGTCTTCTTAGCTTACTATGACAACCAACCTGTACAACTTACAAGCAACTATAAGGACTCCTTCACAAGCACTCACCAAGTGCTAAGGAAGCTGGCATTCCTAACACCTTAGGAGACCCCAACAAGCCTCTCCACAAGTACCGAGTACCAAGGATCTTTGCAACCAATTCCTCACACCCTAGAGCAACTACTACTTGAAGCTAACTCTCCCTTACCAAGCTCACACATTGAGCCATAAGAGTCTTCAGTCTAAGTACCCACGTTCTCTAGGCCAAGTACTCACACACACTCCAAATACCTTGAAATTTACAAACTCCCAACACCTTAGAAATTTACAAAATAAGCACAAATGTAAAACTCATGACCCGAGTCAAGGTTTTATTGTCAGAACAAATCGGTTTGACCTCTATTTTCAGTCGAATCAATTTCAAAACACGCGTACTGAGGTAGGCCAGTCATGTGTTATGAACAACGAGGGTTATGTGTACCCAAGTATATAATGATAACATCAGTAAGACAACAATAGAATGAGTTATCAGAATATATTAGAGTAAGCCTAGATTTTTATTTATTTTAGTATTAGACCGTACAATTATTTTTAAGCCGAATAACGCATTAGGATGAGTTATAGGGTAGTTTGGGTGGGTTATTTGTTATTGAGCATGTCATCTAGCTATTATGGTGTGTATTATATTTTATGAGATTTTTTCTAATTTTTATGGATTTTTTAGGATTTATTACGAGTTAATTATTTTTTACTCGAGTTGGAGTTGAGTCAACTTTTATTTACGATATTGGCACCGATCTGTTTTCTTTCCTCCCGACACTTTCTCCCACCAAACCCTTGATGTCGCCCCTGTGTTTGCCGATGACGCCACCTCTGGCCGCCGCCCCGTCATCGATAGATGTCGCCGGTCACCGCCAGAATGCTGCAAGCCATTTCTCTTGTCGTCTAGTTGTCATCCAGCCTCCACGACATGACAAAGCCGTTCCGACCGTGCCACTCTCCCGTAGCAGATCCAGTGGCATGTGACTGTTGCCGCCTCGATGTCGCCGACCCTCCCGCGACCTTCTCCAACCGGAGCTGTAAAACCCACGATTCGAGTCAGGGTTTTATATTTAGAACCAGTCGGTTCGATCGTCATTTTCGAATCGAGTATATTTCACAACACGCGTACTGAGCCGACGCCGGTCACGTGTATGAGCTATGAGGTCATGTGTACCCAAGTATATGATGATAACGTCATGAATATAGCAGAAAAGAATGAGTTATCAGAATATATTCGAGACGGAGTTGAGTCAAGTAATATTTACAGGAATGCCACCCAACTAAAAATTTTACCCCAGACGTTTTTCACCCTTTCCAAACCCTAGCCGACCTCCCAATTGTGCTCGCCGCCGTTGCTGCCGGCACTGCCCGGCCGCCACCCGACACCACTCCCTCCCACGATGGTGTCGCCGTGCCGCCCCGACCAACCCAGCCGTCATCCGGCCGCCGCAACACCGGAAATGCCGCGGCTAGCGCCGCGTCCGCGAGAGTTCGCGTCACCGATTCTGATGTTGACGACCGTTGCCGCCGCCGTCCAGTGGTCGCCTTGAGACCCTCCCCAACCAGAGAGCCGTTGATCACCGCCCTGGCCGGCTGGATTTAGCCACCCATAGCCGCGGCCCTATTTTTTCCATTTTTCGGTGAGCCACCGCCTCTGTCGGCCATGCCGATACTGCAGATGTGTCGGGCTCGTAGAGACGGTTCCGATGGTACCCAACATGACCACTATCCGGCTAGTAGACATTGTCGGCAAATCTCGCCGAAAAACCGTCGTAAAGTAGCCGAAAAACTGCTCAACTCGCTGGAAAACCGCCGACTCGCCGGAAAACCACCGGAACTTGCCGGAAAACCGGAATTGGCGGAATTCGCTGGAATTCACCGGAGTATCCACCGAGTTCATCTGGTCGAACCCGATCGAGTTTCGGATGCTGTGAAGTGCCGAATTCGAGGTTCGAGATGCACGTACGACGAAGCCCTAACCGTCGCCAATTGCCAACGACGCGAG
>JAVDBV010079929.1:0-16618 GCA_032619315.1 Piper longum | reverse complement strand
ATCACCCTGTCTCGACCCATCACAGCATCCATCAGCATGGTCGCTCAAGCATCCAGCATCGCGTCGATACCGTCGGGCCCCAACACCATGTGTATCAATCGCGCCATGCACCGTGCATACACCCGCTAGGCAGTTATCACGCACGGTGGCCCATCACGCGCGCCCGCACGCCCGCCACACCCGACGCGTCGTGCACGCTCGATCGCGCCCGCTGCTCATGCACGCTCGATCGCGCCCGCTACTAGTACCCGTCACGCGCTCGATCACGCTAGCGCTCGCTAGCGCCCATCGCGCTCGATCACGCTAGCGCTCGCTGGTACCCGTCGCGCGCTCGATCCCGCTAGCGCTCGCTGGTACCCATCACGCTCGATCACGCTAGCGCTCGCTGGTACCCGTTGCTCGGTCGATCACGCTAGCGCTCGCTAGCGCCCATCACGCGATAGCGCTCGCTAGCGCCCATCACGCGATAGCGCTCGGTAGCGCCCGACGCTTGCTAGCGTCCCGTAACGCTGCCGGTCCATGCCCAGCGCTCGGTCATACGCATTGGCTCCTGATACTCCCATCACGCCCGACACCTGATCGAACATGGTCGCTCGGTAGCCTAGACCTGTCATGCCGTGAACCTTCCAACACTCGGTCGATAGGTGCGTCAGGCTGCTCGATGCACCCTGCCTGACCTTCAGCACCCGTCATGGTCCTTTACTCGCCATGGTATGTTCTAGCCTGCAAGTCTAACACAAGTCCGTGCCTGGTAGGTTGTTTTGCCACTAGGATAGCTCCAACTACCCTTCTTGGATGCGGGACGACTGGGAACAACCGCCAAACCCCAGCTCCCGACGCATCCCACAGTTACACCCGTGACACTAGCCATCATACAAGGTAGTACATCCCCTTTATGTGTCATGCTAAGAAATGCACTCCTAATAGTGGTACAAGGATTCCTAAAGAGACTAGATTATGACTGCATGAAACACTATTGGATTTAACATGCCTTCTTATGTACATTTTGATCCTAAACGTAATGAATAAAAATAATGAAAATGCTTGTTTGCACAAACATACCTTTTTTCTTTCACTAAAAATCCATTTTTTTACAAAGTATGAAAAATTTCTTAATCTTGGTTATGTTCTAACCTCTTGGAATGCTGGTCGAGGTGTTCTTGTTAAGGATTATGATAATGTAATATCCCCAAAAAATATTTAGTCCGACATCCAATACTAATTGGAATAAGATCAAATATATTGGAAGGGATGATGCTTAACATTTTCAACTTGATTAATCACTTTTGAAAATATAACTAAGCCCATCAATTTATATTAATTAGGTCGGGCCTTTTACACATGATATTAGAGTAAATCTGAGACTCTATTAGATAAATGGTGGTATGTCAAAAGAAAAGAATTTCAATGATAGAATTTTCTTAAGGTGGGAGAAATGTAATATCCCCCAAAAAGTTATGTTAGCCCTACATCTAATACCTAATATTAGTTAGGGTGATGCTTAAGATTTTCAACTTGATTAATCACTTTAAGTAAGTCCATCAGTTTGTACTAATTGGGCCAGGCCTTTACAGATAATTTTTTATTTTTTATTTTTCAAACTTTTTGAATTCTATAAAGGTTTTGTTTCTTTTACAACAGCAAACATGTGGACAAGTCATCAACATCTTGGATATTTTGGTATTGTTGCACATTTTATTGATAAAAATTAAACTTTGCTAAAGTGTCTCATTAGTTTTAAATTATTAGGACACACACATTTTGGTTATGACAATTTTGTTTTTAATGTTTTATGCAGTTTTAATATTAATGAAATAATTTTTAGTTTTACATTAGATAATGCTTCAAATAATAATAAGATAGTTGATTGTATAAGTAGACAAACTAGGCTATCTTTTCCTAAAATTTTACATATTTGATGCAATACACATATTATTAATTTGGTCGTTCAAGTAGGCTTTAAGAAAGCTAATGATTATATTTTTATAATTATGGTGTGTTGCTTCACATTAGCTCAAGTGGCCTTTAGGATCAATCTTACAGTAAATTGTATAAAGATCATGGGTTGACTACAAAAAAATTTAATATTGATACAAAGCATAGATGGAAAAGTACTTGCTCAATCTATTGAGGATTATGAAGATATTATCATGACATGGTTCCATTTTCATTACTCTAAATATGTCATTATACATAAATCATAGTAAATAGAAGAACCTCAATCATATTTGATAGAAATCACAAGTCTAATGTCACAGTGGACTTGCACCACAGCCTATTTTCCCCTATTTTTTCATCATCTACACTGTTTTTTTAGGGAGAGAGACACCACTTATTTATAGAGAAATTATGCAAAATACAATCTTCATAATAATCTAAACAAATGAGATATTTTAGGAGGATAAAGGTAACCATAAAGACCAAGTTTTTGGACATATCTTTTACTAATTATATGATTTGGTGACATTATATGAGTACATAAAACTAACGCCAACAATTACAATGATCCATCTATTAAGGTGGATCAATCCAACTTCGAAATAGTGAGATTTATTATCAATTTTTAGAACTTTTTTTAATGAAGCTGCTAATCAACTTTCTAGCTCTTATATCCTACTTCTTATTTGAAATTACAACAGAATTTATAAAATATAGGTCACATTTCATTTTAAAATTATTTATAATTGATACAATGGAGAATTGTTTAGAGTATTGGAGAACACTACCAATGCTTCTCTTGTTGGCATCATTGGCAATAAACCCTAGGCATAAATTTAAAGGTGTATTTGTTTGAAAAATATTATAAGAATCTCTACTTTGATGAAGATGATGACAATGTGCTTTTAGAGAAAGATATTATAGACTATTTAAAATATGTCATGTGACTTAATGTGAGATCCCTTGACTTAGTCCAACTTAGCCCTTCATCTAATACCTATTGAAGTATGATCCTCTTTATAAGTGACAATGGAGTAAAGATTTTCAACTTGGTTAACCACTTTAGAAGAAGTAACTTAGTCCTATTACATTGTACCTAATTCTGTATTAGATGATGGGCAGGATTAGGGACGTTGGCTAAGCTACTGGTCACGGGTCAAAGAAGTCACCTAAGCTAGGGCTAGCAACGAGCTAAGTGTAGCAATTTTGAGGATGAAATTTTCTAAGGTGGGTGGATTGTGAAATTCCTCAACTTAGTCTCATATCTAATACCTACTTGATTAAGATCTTGCTTATAAGTAAGAATGAACTAAAAATATTCAACTTGGTTAACCACTTTTGAAGCAATAACTTAGGCTCATATGCTTGCACTTTGGGTGGGTCGTTACACTTAAGATATAGGCATTATAAAAATTTACATCGCTCAGCTTCTGTAGGTGCTTCAAGTTTGGGTGCAGATCCTTTCAGTTATATGTGGGTTGTAGAAGAAAAAAGTGATTAAATTACAAATGATTTTGATCACTACAATGATGATTGAGCGCTCTTTAGACCCCAATGAAAAAAAAACCTTAATATTTTAGGTTGGTGGAAAGTAAATTCGAGAACTTTTCCAATTCTTAGTGTTATGGCGAAAGATTTGCTAACACCTATGACAACGATATCGGTGGAGATGGCCTTCAGCAAGAGTGGTCGAGTCAGCATAGAAGTTGATTAGTGCCTGATGCTATTGAAAATACCATGTGCATGGAAGATTGACATCATTAAGAAAAATTAATCGAATTTCGACAATATGAAGAAGTCATTGAGGATTTTACTAATTTCTCTACTGCCGATGATAGTGAATAATTTGTGTTTTAAAATTGTATTGATTGTATGTGGGTATGTAGGTGTCAACCTAGTTGGGATCTATTGATACCAATATGATGCAATTTATCCTTTTTAAAAAAATTAATAAATAAATATAAAATTTTTATTAATTGTTTTATCCTCATACAATTTATTATTTTTAAAAAAATTCAAGCCGACTCAACTCGAGTTGGCCGAGTCGAGCCCAAGCCCAGGTTTTACCCCACGAGCTGAGGTCAACTTGACTCATTTTTTACTTCAAGCCTATACAAGCCAAGCTCGAGCTCGGCTCGGTTAGACAAAAAATCGGGCTCGTTTGCCATGGCTTATTGTGAGTGACATTCACCAATCCTTGTTCATTCATTCATTCATATGTGCTTTCTTACATCCCTTATTTGGGTTGATGAAGATGCCAATCATGAACTTTATATCACAATTCATGCATTCTAAATCTTCAAGTAGTAGTTCAAATCTTTGAGATTTACAAATTTCTACCACCCCCAAATTAGTAATAAAAATAAAAATTTTATTTTAATATGTTTATTTGTGATTATTGCACATCATTTTTGCAAATTTGTTTGGAAAAATATAGATTGTGTTGGAATAACTGGGAGGCAATAAGCCTAAGGACAATAGGATTTGTAGTCTATAATTGGGTTCACCCATGAAAAACATCAAAGCATTTAGCATCCTCATTTTGGAGTTCAATGTTGTTATCCCTCCTTTTGATGGTTCAAGGTGTCTAATTAGTTGGACTTCGGGCAATGATGCATCGCATATTGCAAAGCCGATGTTCAAGTTATATGTGTCCAAGAATGGAAACATGTTGAGATGATCACCAATACATGAGGATCCCAAGGGTGATGGTGGAGTTTGATAGCATACTGGGAAAGAAAGAGAAGGGTAGAAAAGAAAAAGGTATTTAACAAGAAGTATAATTAGAAATTTAGAACCGTGGATGACCTATTTCAAAATTCCATGGTCTAGGGGAAAACATTGTGAAAATGGATCTATAGGTGTCACTCTAAAATGACTAGTCACTTTAAAAGATCTAAGAATCCATATTTATATTGGTCACCACCTATTTCATGTAAACATGTGGGACAATTGATGTTAATATACCCACGCGCATGCAAGCTGTACCTATATATGGGCTGCCCAGATTATGTCTTCACCAAAATTAATGGACATGTGAGCGTTAATGGGACGTGTCACACAGGAAGTCTCGGGGTGGGTTGACTCTAATATCATTTGAAAATGAGTCTATGGGCTTCACATTAACATGATAAACCACTTTAGAGAACCTAGGAACTCATGTTTATATTAATCATCGCTTATCTCATATAAAAATACTGGACAACTAATGTGTTAATATGCATCATATTTTAATTTTAATAAGTAATTTTTTTAAAAATAAATGGAATTTATTTTTTTAAAAGATTTGTAATTTCAATAGAATTATACTCTAATTTGTTTCTTTGAAATAAATAAAAATAAATAAATAAATGAATAAAAAACTTTTAAAATATAAATTAAGTATTATTAAGAATCAAATTTTAATTTGAGTAGTATAATTATAAATAGATAAAAATTTATTAATATCTTTAAAATTCCTAATTTGGATAGAATTATACTCTAACACTTTTCTAATAATAAATAATAATTTAAAATTAAGTAAATATTAATGGACTTATAAAACTATCATGAGGCTAGAATCAATCGCAACACATGAAAGGCTTAAACAAGATGAGAGTGAAAAAACACCTAAACATGTTAATGTAAGGGGTTAATATAATGTTTGTACTTAGATAATCTACAACAACTTTTCTGAACAAGCTATCCGAGTAAATTTTTTCAACCCTGACCACTTCTTATGTCCAACCCCATTCAAATTTTCATTTTATTTTTTTTGGAGCAGTTAGAGATGTAAACAAGCCAAGCCAAGTCGAGCACCATTTTAATCATGTTTAGTTTGTTACTAAACGAGTTAGTTCAAGCTTGGTTAATTATCAAGTTATTTATTTTAAGCTTGAGCTCGAATCGAATATTAACTTGCTCAAGTTAGGTTTGTTTTTAATTAAATCAATTTCGAGTCAAGCCAAGCGAACAATTTGATGGTTTCACTGAATTTAAAATTATTTTTCATGGTAAGATCTTTCAATGCAGAAATAAAAGTGATAAAAGTTTTAAAATAAATAAATTTTTGATGCATATATGCTCTGTCAAATGAATCGAGCCGAGCACAATTTGATGGCAAGCTAGCTTTGCTTTTATAAGTAGAAAATCACCGTGGCAGCGAGTAGTAAGTATCCATTAATAAGTAGTTTGTAAATTCTATATCTATCAACTATTAGGAAGTTTATAGTTATTAACATAGTAAATAGTGAGTATAGGTTACGACAACTACTATATAGTAGTCATTTAGTATCAACAAGTTCTACAAGTTAGGTTTTTTTTACATTAATATAACTTATTTTTAAATCCTTTTTAAAATGTACTAGATTAACGATATTTTAAATTAATTTTGATTATAATTATTTTGATAATTAAGACAAACAATTAGAATCGCTAAGTTGGGTTGAAAATATATGAATATCTTTGCTATTTATTTTTATATTTATTTATAAAGATTTTGGGTTGCCACATTCGTTAAATTCCTAAAAGGCGAAGACTCAGTGAGAGTAAACACATCATTATTATCATTATTAATACATTATTATATTATTATAAAAATTTATCAATTTTCTTTTAAAAAAACCATCAACTTCCCCTATGGACCGTGGGCCCAGAGCATGAACCATTCTGGGGGGGGGGGGGGGGAAACGAATGGAAGGAGAGAATTGGATGGGGCGGGGCATGGGTCAGGACCAAGGAAGAAACCGAAACGGTGAAGCGATAAAAGTATCAGATCCGGCTCCCTAGTGCAAAGCAGAGACGCGGCCACCCAACGGACTCCACTCCCCACTCTTAGCCACAATCCATAAAAATGGGTCGCATCCACTAATCCCCTTCTCCCGAACCCCAACTCCCCCTAGTAAACCAAACACAAACCAACCAACCAACCAAATCAACAACAGAAAAAAAAATAAAAAAAAATAAAGTAAAGAAGAAGAAGAAGAGAGCAGCCTTTGAATTCTTCTCTCCAATCCAAGTAATTTATTGATATTGTTGTAGTTGTTACTAATGCCTTTGTTTCATCTGATTTTGTGGTTATTGTTATAGTAGTAATAATAGTGGTACTTGTTGTTGTTACTGGGTTATATTTTGCTGTTGATGTAAGCGGCATGGTATGCATGTGGCCTAACATGTTTTGGGTGGTTGCTAGGGTTTTGTTGTTTGGATGGATTGATTGGGAGTGTTGAGGGAAGGTTTCGGGTCGGGCGGTAATGGAGGAGGCGGAGCTTGCAAAGCAGCTTTTGGAGAGTGGGAAGCGGCTGCTCAAGCCGCCGGTGGATGTTGGCCCGCTCATTGATGCGCTTGATGTGAGAGATTCCTGCCCCTATTTTTTTGTTTTATCTGTGGCATACCTGTTGTTATCAAATTTGTCTGCCTTGTTAAGTTGTTAATGGTTTGTGCTACTTTGTCATGCTGTTTGTTGTTGAGGTTAGGGTTCTACTTCGATTGATTCCCTATTGTTAGATGGTTTGATTTATTTGCTGTGTACATTGATGCCCGTGAGGTGACATTACTGCTCTGCTTTTGTTGCCGTTTGTGTTCCTTTTTCTTTTCATATACTTGAAGTGCTATTGGTGTTGACCTAGGTTAGTATATGCGAGATCTTGTTATGGGTTTTTGTGTCCCGAATAAATTTTGATAATCTATTACTGATGGACGCTCTAGTCGTGTTATTGTGATGTATTAATTTATTTGCTGTTTATTTTCGTGTGCGTCGAAGTGTTCTGAATGTTTTCCGAGGTTGGTTGGGGGATTTTCGCTCTGTTTATTTGCCCGTTTCTCGTTTATATGTTTTTTGTGGTGCTTATGCCTGGTTATGTTCTGTTGGTTTCTGCTTCACTGGTTGGGTATTGTGGTTTATTCTTTTTTTGCAATTTTGTTTGTGAGGTTGTCTGGGTTAGTGGCAAGTTGAACTGTGTTTGTTCTTTCTTCTCTAGTGATTGGCTGAAGTCTGTTCTACTTTTTCATGTCTTCAATGTAAAAGGGCTTTATAGTGTTGACATTTGTTGCTTGCCCCTACCTGATAAATAATTAATCTTTGAGTTGTTTTTGTCTCTCCTTTTTGTTCTTAACATGTTTATTGCATTGACCATGGTTTTCGATGCTACATATTTGTGCAAAATAAATCATCCGCCTTTACTTTGGCTTGTTTAGAAATTTTATTCTTCTGTTTTTTGATCCGTTAACTATGATAAAATTTCCATGAAATTATCAAGTGCCAGCCCAGTGGGAAAAGTGGCCCGGTTAGTTTGTAGTTCTCACCATCTTAGCATTGTCTAATGTTTCCATTTGCCAGCTCATATTTTTAACCTTGATTTATCACATCTCATTTATTTATTCTTTTGAATGCATTTCTTTTAATTTTACAAGGCTAATATCTTTTTTCCCCATATATGCTTGAGTAACCTTCTCGACAATGGTGCGCCTGGTGATAACGTGGATTTTCTTAATTAATCTGTATAGCAAGTTGAAAGCTTTCTCTCAAAGGTGGAACAATCTCCAACTACATCAATGTTGGACGCTTTAGAACCTTCAAGGCAGGCTTTGATTGCTGAAGAGCTACTGAGGCATGCAGACAAGGATGTTAAAGTTGCAGTGGCATCTTGCATTAGTGAAGTTACTAGAATCACAGCACCAGATGCTCCATATGATGATAACCAAATGAAGGTTTTAGATATGCATTTCCTGTTGAATGATGTAATGTTTTAAAGTGAGTTGTCATTGAGTGTCTAGTTTCTTGTTGCAGGAAATTTTTAATGTGATAGTATCTACATTTGAAGATCTATCTGACATATCCAGTCGATCTTACCATCGAAGAGTATCAATTCTTGAGACTGTGGCAAAGGTTAGGTCGTGTGTGGTGATGTTAGACCTCGAATGCGATGACCTGATTCTGGAGATGTTTCAGCATTTCATCAAATGCATAAGGTCTTTAGCCTTATAAGCCATGTCTTTTTTTTTGTAGTTTTCTTTTTTATTTGAGAACTGAGTTAGTGGCAAAAATGATATTTTTTTGTGATGTTTTCTACGGTCATCTTTGGATTTAATTGTGCAAGTTTTAGAAGGTTGGTAGCTAAAAATTATGACTGGAGTTATTTCATCCTAGGGCACAATTGAATAGCTCTATATAATATTGATTATTCATAACTTCTTTGTTCCATTTATTTTATTTATTGGTGGTCTCTTGTTTGGGATTATTGATGATTTTGTTTGATATTTTTTATTGATATTCTGTGAATGGTAAATGGAGATTAGTAAATATATTATTGTGGTTATATCATTCCTTTGCTGTGTGTGCATATTCTGATTCTTGTCTCCAACTCCATTCTCCATTCAGAAGCAAACAATATTTTACAATCATGAAGGAGGTGCTCTTTTAAAAAATTAACGGCAACCATGATAGTGCAGGTTCCTCTAGCTACTAGAGGAACCTGCACGTCATCAGATAGCCATTATGTTTCTGTCACCCAGTGATGGGGCTTGCAAAACACATGCAATCTAAGTTGCCCATTCATAGAAACTTGTTTTCACAATTTTCTTCATGGAACAAATGTCCCATTTTTTTTTTCACCTGTTAATTTCCTTGTTTTCTGCAAATTAGTGTGCCCATGGATGCCATGGAAATTTATTCGATTTTTTTTTTCATGGAGCAAATACCATGCTGCAGACTAGTTTTTGCATGCTAATTTCTTGCATCTTCTTCTTTGGTCTCGTTTGTAACTTATGAAGTGAAAACTTCCAGGGATGACCATCCAGACAATGTACTTACATCTATGCTGACGATTATGACCCTTGTTTTGGAAGAAAGTGAAGAAATAACTCCGGAGCTACTTGGTTGCCTTTTAAAAAGTGTAAAAAAGGAAGATGAAGTAAGTTGATTGCCTTAATCTTCATTGCTTTGCTAATCCTATTATTTTGGGAGTGCAAATTATTATTTTTTCGAACTTTTTTTCACTCACTAAAATCTACTTTTATGAGTGAATTTTCCTCCCACCTAAGGGATCTGTTATAGGAAGGCTTCTGGGTAAAAACTTGTTGCTTTGTTTTGATGTGGATTTATGCCAAAATGGATTATGATGACGATGAAGATGGTGCTGCATTGCTGCTGCTAATTTTTTGCACCGTAATTGTGGAAAATTTTTTTGTGCATTCTTCATTTGTAAATTATTTATAGATCCTGGTATGACCTGTGAATCAAATTTTGTTATGCAAAGTACTTATAATGTTTTTGCAATAAGGAAAATGGTTCAATGAAGTTTTCTTTTTTTTTTTTTTTTGGGACAATCCTATGCATCTTCAATATCATTTATGTTGGTGGCTATTTAGGATGTTTCTCCAATTGCACAAAAACTGGGTGCAAAAGTCATTGCCAGCTGTTCTGAAAGGATCAGACCTTATGTGTTACAAGATGTAAAATCTAAGAGGATATCTCTGGAAAACTACGATAGAGTAGTAGCTTCTCTATGCCATGAAACATCTGATGCTCTGGAGCAGAATGGTTTTAGTGTTCATGATAAAGTAAGTTTGTATTTTTACTTGGGGTATGTATTTGCCGTCATCCTTATGGTTGGCACCTAATGCCTATTTTGCGATCTGGCAAGTTTAGGGTCTTTTTATCAACCACTTATGATTTTCCTAGATTTAGTTTATTTTTTACGTTAAAATTCTCAGGGTGATAATGAAAACAAATTATTTCCAAGGGCAGACGGCAACAAGTCAATGCATGTGGGTTTCTTGTCTAGTATAAAATGTTGTAAGTTTATTTCTTAGAATTGTTGGATGTTTGATTTTAGCAACGATCAAACAGTTGTCCTTTTTTATGTGCAGGATACTGAGAAGGTTGTGGGTCCTGGTACGCTTGGATCCAACAATGGTATGCTTTTTCCATGGAATAAGAAGATATTAATTAATTGGAAAGGTAATTATTCCTTGTAATTGTAGTAACACCTACTTAACTTCTATTCATGCAGTTATAGCTGAAGGTGGTCAGACACCTAAAAAAAGGGGCCGTAAACCCAAGACTACACCTTCTACTGATGCAGCTGACCATCCGCAGACAGATAGCAAGAAACGTATTGTTAATTCCTGTGGGCAGAAAGATACTGGCTCTATGCCTAGATCACCAAGTGCTAAAGATAGAGTAGCACCGTCCAGACATGAAAGAAAATTATACGTTGTTTCACCTTCTAAGTCAAATCGCAAAAATGCCTCTAAGTTTGACTTACAATGCAATTATTCAACCCGTCCCAAAAGGGGTCGTCCTGCTAAGAGGTCATCAAATGATCCAATGCCAAAGGAAGAAAATAAAATAAGGGACTCTGGGGTGGCTAATGATTTGGACTTGAAATCTGATGGTTCAAAGTCAACTTCAGAGGACACAACCCTAAAAGTAAGCCGGCCATCTGTAGAGACTGGCCCCAGAAAGGAGTTGGCATCTATGAAGAAAGGAAGCAGAAGAAAAAGGAGGGTTACACCTATTAACAAAGAAGGAAGTAAAGGATCAGAAAAAAAGGTATAATATATTCTTTCCATTGTAGAATTGGATGTTATAGCTAATCAGAACTTGCTATAAGTTTACTTGTTATTGAAATTTAATAATATATTATACATATTTTTAAAGAAAATGAGTTCTGGAAAAAGGACCACAAAACTGGATGCCCATAAATCAGGGCAGGGGAAGGAAATGCCAAAAACTACACCGAGAAGAAAACGTATGATTGATAAGGTAATGTCCATCGATAAAACTGTTGTGTGCTTATCTGCTTTAATTTTTTTTTTTTTCAATTCTCGTTGGTTATAACAAGGAATATGGCATATACACATGATTGTGATCTTTTAGAACTTATGGCAATTTCTTTTCTATAGTAAATACCAATCTTCATTTCATAAACTATTAACAGTTCATTGTTTTCTAGGAAGAACTATTCCTAATGAAATATTTTTTATCGATTATTGATTGGAAATAATGTCATTGAAGCATTGATATATAAACTTGGTTGTATGGTTTATATGAGGTATTGTGTCTTAGAGTTCTTAGGTGTTACTGGAGAGTTTTTATTTCCTTTATCATTCTTTAATATTGAATAGGAAGAAAAAATGTTAATTTTTTTGGATAGTTTTTGTCATCAATATCATACGCTTGTTTTTAATGATATGGACAACTTGTTTGGATATAGTCTTCCTTATGAATTGTTGCTTTACTGTTGATACTAGTCTTGTTACTCTTGAATTTGTCAAACGGGGTTCATTTTAGATGTCTTGCATTTTTTTGTAACTTTTTTTTACTTGTTGATATTTCATGATTGTCACACCATTTTTTCCTTTCTGGGTTTCAATCAAATGGCATTTGTTTTCATTCTATTTATTAAAATTATCAACGTCTGCTTCTTAATGATAATCTGAGTGATTTCTTCTGTAGATCAATGAAGTGGCATTAGATGAGACCCTTGTCGGATCCAAAATTGAAGTTTACTGGCCAGATGATGAAATGTAAAGACGGATATTCCTTTCTGGTCAAATCTTATTGTTCACGGCATAATAGTTATTACTTTTTAATTTAAATGCTCATTTTGTCCATTTTTAAAGGTGCTTATCTATTTGGTTTTCATTGAAATAAACTGTTGCTTTCATAGTGATACCCTCATTGGTGGAATGTATGAGCACTTGATATAGATGCTGGTATATGCATTTAAAGACTCTTCTATGGTTCTCATTTATTTCTTAAATTTCTTATGCAGGTATTATCAAGGGGTAGTGGATTCATTCGATCCAATAAAAAAGAAACACAGAGTATGTTAGCTTCTTAACTTATTTTCAATTTATTGTAAGGGGGTGCAACTCCTAATTGGGTCTCTTTGTGCCTCCCACTATAGACAATGTTTTACAGATGATTATATCTAGTTGACATTTTGATGTGGTACAAATATAGTATTATTTCTTTTCTGATTTACCTTCCCTTGTGCTTACATTATTCTTATCTTAGCACATGAAATTTGTAAAATGTTCAGTTATTGCATTATTCTGTTATTTATCACAAGCAATTTTTGTAAGACTACCTTTTTTGTTTCCAGATATTGTACGCAGATGGTGATGAGGAGATATTACGCCTGAAGAAGGAGAACTGGCGGTTTATTGATGGTGGCAATGCTCCTGATAGGGTACACGCTTGTAGCTTCTAAATGTCTTCAGTATTTTAAGTCCACATATTTATCATGGGCATCCTGGTTTTTTCCCCAGGAGCAAGTAACTCCAAAGGGGGATGGCTTGTCTGAATTGTAAGTATCTATAATAGATTTCTAAACTTAGGTGTTATACTTTTTCTCTTTAAATGGTTATCTTTTGGTTGATGTTGATATGCTTAAAGCATTTGTTTTTTATTTGCTGTATGTTCATCCATATTGTTGAATATGTCTTCTATTCTAGCTTGCTACATTTTTTGATATATGTGTTTGAACTAAGGTTTGCAATTGTAAATCTAGAGGAGGGTGCATTTATTTCTATTAAAATGAGTTAAAAAACGAAATTTGCAACTTCGAAGATAGTCTTTTATTTTAAAAAAATTGAAACATCTTTGAGAGATTTAGAAAAATTGTAGGATAATCTTTGTTCAGAAATTTGGCAGTATTTGATTTGTACTTCTATGTTCATCTATAGTGTTGTATCTGCCTTGGCTGGTAGGCTACAATGGACTGATATCCAGCTTTTCCCTTTGTCTTGGTTTATCAATATCATAACATTTAGGATGGATTTTATAAGTTCTGTCTAAAATAAGACTTGTGGCGAAAGCATTATTTGCCAATGGAACTTGATATTTTTTATTACCGTTTTGTTGCCTTCTTGAGAGCTACTCACGGTGATAATTTGTCCATTTGAACCAGGCCACTTAAGAAGAAAATGAGAACTGGCTCCGAATCTACTAAACGAGAGAGAAATGAGGAAACACCTAAAAGGTTTGTAATTATGTGTAAAACCACATGTTCTTTTATTGCTTATGGTGATGGCAGTGATAAATGACTGTTAAAAGCGTAAGTTCAAGCCATTTTTATATGTTTGTTTTTCCTCACTGTCAGGGGGGTTGTGTCGAGAGGCAAGTCCAGTGATGGTAGTTCTGCAAAATTGGGTAGGAAGCTTAAAAGTGGTGATTCTGACAAATCTGGCAAAAAATCTAAAGACGGAATCTCTAAGAGTAGTCTTAAACATGAGGATGATTCACTATCCTTAACTCTGAAGAATAGCAAGAGAATGAAGGGTAATTCTTCAAAATCTGCGAGCAAGACAAAAGGCAATTTGGGAAGATCTGGAATGAAATCTGCAGGTGAGGATTCCAAAGCTGTTAGCAAGTTGGACCTGAATGGGGATGCTTCTGAGAAAAGCAAATCTGTGTTGACTCCCAAAGGCCGCAAAAGTGATGATTCTAAAGTGGATTTAGCTCCGCCGACCAAGCCCACCAAAGATGAAGAATCACCTGCCGTAAAAGGCGAGGATTCTCCCAAAGGAAAACAGATATCTGAAAATGCTCAAGGAAATGATGAGAAAAGTGGGAAGAAGAGGAAGGCGCAGACTTAATGTTGAGAGCATTCTTCGAATACGATTTTATCACTCCTGTTAAAAAGGTATGTACAGGGATCTCTTTGTGGATCTGGTAGGGGGGCTATGAATTTCTTGTTAGGATTGTTAAGTTTTTTTTTTATCATGGTGAAATCATTTGATGATTAATTTAATTGCTAGAGATTTTGTACCTTCGTGGCATTTTTTACCTCAAGTCGTATATGGAAAAGCTCTTTAGCCAGTTAGGGATCTTCGATTTGCATTAACTATTTGACAGTTTATATCGAAAGAGGATCAGATAAGGTTTAAAGCTTCTGCATTTGAACTTAGGAATTTCTATATGGAAGCTTTTTAACCAGTTAGGGATCTTCGTTCTGCATTAACTGTTTGACAGTTTATATCGAAAGAGACTCACCTCAGGTCTAAAGCTTTACATTTGAACTTAGGAATGTGTATTATACTATGAGGTGTCTGCAGAATCACTGGAAGCATCTCTGTAAATGAGTTGACCTGTTAAATACATACTCTCTTTCTGCATGGATGATACTGGATGGAGTACTGATCTGTTTTCTTGTCGTATTCTGTTTCACTTGTGTCTGATTATTCTATAGTGTTAACAATGTTTTGATGATATTGAGTCAATGAGCATATTGTAATGGTTGTCCCCACCATATGGAAATCGTGTTTTCTGGTTTCGACTGGACAGTGCTTGCGGATAACAGTCTTTGTGTGCTTGAAAGGGCAAATATGTATGTTAAAACTAATGATGCTCCGAAATCCAGATTTTGCTAATGTTGGTGATGATTGCTAGTGTAACATATTAGCTGTAGTGAAACTTGAGTTAAGTTTCTGTAATGGTGACCAGGCCAGTTTACCGGTTGCAACTAATTTGAATGTTTTTGTATTCAACTTTGATTCTTTTGGGTTATATTCAACATTGCCTGATCCTTGTGGTTTGAATATTTATTGGTGGGTAAAACTTGGTGCCATCTTGAGTAGACACAGTGGTACACTGAAATGATCCTCTAGCAAAACTATAACTTATATCTCCATCTTGTGTGCCTGCCTCCTGCTATAAGTTTACAATCAATTCGTTATATTTGTTCATGATTTATGCTCTTTCTGTTTCTGATTAAACTAATGGCCTCGTGTCATGCAACTGGGGCAGGCGTGCACTGGGTATTATTGATGGCTCAACCAGCGCTGTTTGTTGGGTTTTCCATGATTGCAGCACATGAATTTGCTACAATTAGTGAATCAAGTTGCATATGCAATCACACTTCGCTATGCCATCGATGAGTCCTCTTTGCTATTATTTTACATGTATTCATTTCACAAAAACTTTGTTCTTTTTTGTTGGAAACTATATTTCAAGAAAGGTGCTTGTGCCATGGACATGGAGTTGGGAGTCGGAAGCTTACTAACACGTTACATTGTATGGCGTGGAACCTGTAATTTTTTAGGAAATGGATCTCTTTGCTAAAGAGATTTGGCCATATCAACCAATGCGGGTATCGACGTTCTTGGTTTTAACCGGAGTAACTGGAACGAAATATTGGAGGGCCGTGGCAAATCGCCCACTTTTTTTGTTTTTTTGGAGATTTATCAAATTGGAATTTTCCAAAAATGAAAATAATAAAATTAAATCAAGCAATTTCATATTTTTAATTATTTAACAATCGATTTCCCTCATCTCTTGAAGCAATCCTTTTACCCGAAAAATCATTCTCAAATTGCAGCAGTTTATCTGTTGGAATTTATAGCTATCCACGAGATCATGACTGGGATAAATTTTAGTTTTAAGGAAGCAACCGAACTGTCAATTGTCATTTAACTAATAAATTAGCAGATATTGAGGTTTTACAAGTAGTATTCCTGTATATTGTATTTGAAATTGATTCTCTTTATGATTTATAATTGAAACAAGTTCTTGCTAATGGTAAAAAATATTCAAGTTTCATTCATTTATTTTGAGTTCTAGTCTAATTCAAAAGGCATCAAGTTTGAGTCAAGCATGCTTATTTATTTCGAGTCTAGTCCAAGTCAAGAGGTATCAAATTTGAGCCGAACAATGATGGAAAACTTGAATATTATATATATATATATATATATA